>JADRCD010204382.1:0-11549 GCA_019843815.1 Montemys delectorum | reverse complement strand
TTTCTCTCTAGGGCTAACGACTGAACAGTCTAAGTTACTTTTGAGCATCAGCCCCAGGTGTCTTCAGGGTCCCCAGAGGGCTCAATGCAGCCTTAACTCATGATCTGGAAAGGGCTCCCACTGAGACATGTGCCTGAATGTTCCCTGCAGCCGCAGAAGAGTGAAAACGACCCAAGGGTCTGTGGGCAGAGGACTGGATAAATTGACTGCGTCCTTCACAGTGGACATGAATTGAGTCAGCAGAAGGTCTGATATGAGCTATAGCACAGACACATGGAAAACACTGCTCCTGCACTGTAGGGTCCTCCTGGAGTGTGCAGGCCATACCGCTAGAAGCCAGGTTACTGATGGCCAAGACTTCGGAGTTAAGGAACAGGAAGTGCCTGTCTATCAGAACAAGCACTCCATCACTGAGCTATACTTTCAGCCCCCCTCTTTTACTTAAACTGGTGACATATTATAGTTTCAATTTTATCCTAAGTTAAAAAAAAAATAAAAAACAAAAATAGCAACAAAAAACCCCCACCAAGCTGTGTGACTTTGGGATAAGTTACACAACCTCTCTGAGCCTAAAAATCATAGGCATATGAAATACACCCTCTCACACTGGTTGGGTAGACTCTGAGGTGGGCCTGTGGAAAGAGACCAGGACAGAATAAAACAGAGGCCTCTTGTATAATTATCAGGATGTACTGAAGCAGCTCACTCGAGGTTTGGAAATGTCCACGTTGCCAAGTAATCCTTTTAATTAAGCAGGAACACTTTTTTGGTGTTCGAAAAAGACAGTTGTGGGATGGAGGACAGGTATGATGAAAGCTAAGAAGGAAGATGACTCTATAGTACATTTGCTCTTTTGTTTTTATTATTGGTACGGGGTCTCAATGTGTAGCCCTGGCTGGCTTAGAACTCACTATGGAGATCAACCTGGCCTCGAACTCACAGAGAACTGCCTGCTTCTGCCTCTGCAATCTCAGTGCTGAGATTAAAGATTTGTGATGCCATGATGTTCACTGAGTTTTTTTTTTTTTTTTGTTCTTCTTTTCTTTTCTTTTAGGTGGTGGTGGTGGGGTGGGGTTTGCACATGCCAGGCAAGTTCTCCACAGCCAAACTCTAACGCCAGCCCTGTATGATATTCAGGAGTCTATACTGTGTGTAGGTAGGAGATAGAGTTAACAAAGTCCTACAGATGAAGGGTCTGCCTTGCCCTACGTTGGCTGTGTGATTACTTAAGATTCTTCCTGTTCTGCCTTGTCCTGCAGGCCTAGGCCCTTGCTCATTTTATGAGAACAGAGGGACCTTAGGTAGGAGAGAGGCAATCTATGCAAAACTTTTCCATCTATGCAAAACTTTTTTATCAGCAAACAGCTGTATAAGAACTCAGAATTTGGAGCTGGGAAGACTCAGACAGTAAGGAGTAACAAGGGTGGGTCCCCTGCATCCTTGTACAAAGCTGCATGGAGCTGCATCCCCTGTAATCCCAGTGCTGGGGAAGTAGGGATAGGAGGATCTCTGAGGCTTGAGCCAGCCCACCCACACTGGAAAGCTCCTGGTTTGGTGAGAGACCCCATCTCAAAAAAATAAACTAGAGAGCGACTGAAGAAGACACCTGAAGTGGATCTCTGGCCTCCATAAGCAGGTGTATACATGTGCACACACACATACACACAGACACATAAAACTCTGAGAACTTGGGGCTGGAAAGATGGCTCAGCCAGTAAGACCACGTTTGCTCTTGCAAAGGACTCCGGTTTGATTCCCATTATCCATATTAGGCGGCTACCAATCACCTGTAACTCCAGGTCCCAGGAGATCAGACCCCCTGGACACACAGACACAGACAGACAGACACTGACACAGACATACACACACACACACACACACACACACACACACACACTAAAAAAAAAAATCTTAAAAAAAAAAAAAAAAAAAAGCAAAACTCTTTAAACTCACAGGTGGGGACATGGATGCCAGGTTTTCTTATCTCAGAGTAACTTGGGACTGAGTCAACAGAACTTCAAGCTTCCCCAGGCAAGGTGTCCCACCACCACCTCGAAGTGAGCCCAGGAAAGAGGGGAGGAAGGGTAAATTAGATTCCAGGCTGTCATAGAAACTTTTCTTTCCTTGGGCCCTGGAGCATGTGGCAGGTGTTCTGAAACTCCATTCTTGTCTCCCCAGGCTGGCGGAGCCCGTCAACATGTGGGTGGGGGCGTCTGCCTCTCCATCTGGAAGGCCTTCTTCCTCCACCATGGCGACAGCAATACAATGGAGCCTCCACTGTGAGCCCTGCATCCTGGCTCCCCAGACAGACGCTCCGGGAGAACTCCATGGCCCCAAGGAAATATAAGTCCCCTGCCCCCAGCAGGCCTCGACGCAGCTCACAGATCACAGAAGCAGCAGGCCAAAGGCCATGGTGTGCCTGAAACATGACGCCTGCTCCGCCCTTCTCTGATGGAGACGTCTCTTCCTGAGATGATAAGATGCTACAAAAGGCTGGGCTCTGAGCAAAATTAGCTCCCACTGATAACTTGCGAATTCTAGCTGGCCTGGGGTGAGAGACAGCGTACAATAGGGTGGAGGTCCTAGGGGAAAATAAGACGGAGTTTGGGAAACTAGAAAGCCACTCTCTTGCCAGGCACTGTGGCAGATGCCTGTAATCTCAACACTGTAGGGGATCACAAAAGTTTGAGGGCAGTCTGGTCTATACAGTGACTTCCAGACTCACTAGGGTATTACATAGCAAGATCCTATCTCAAAAACCAACCAAGCAAACAACAAATTATCTATCCAACCAACCAACCAATGAGCCAAATAAATAAACTCTAAAACAGCTGTGTGGTATACACACACACACACACACACACTTGTGTGTGTGATAACAGTCACCAAGTGATGGTGACCATGGGGCCTAGAGGGATATGCCAGGATAAGGAAAAAAAACCACAGCAGAAAGTGGGTACCACTTCCTATAGCATCAGCTAATAAATATTCAAGTTAAGTGTAAAATATTAATATTAGATGCCAAGGCAATGTTCTTGATGGCAGCTGTCTAGTTTGAGCCCAAGACCTCAGAAACCTTCCACTTCTCTGCCCTAAGGGGCGGCAGCCCAGAGGGGCGGAACCCCAGTTCTGAGAGATCCCCAAGCTTCATTCATTTTGCTCTTTCCACAAATGCTCTTACAAAGATTTATCATGTGCCAAGCTCTTTCCCCTCTCTGCCACTCTCTGTGTATGGTAGGCATGTGTGTTCACGTGTGTACGCGTACGTGCTGGGTGAACTTGTGTAAGAAGGCTGGAGGTTGACAGTCGACTTCTTCCTAGATTGTTCTCCACCTTATAAACCAAGGCGGGATCTCTCACTTGAACTCACAGCTGGTCTAACTAGTCAGCTTGCCCTACAGATTTCCTGTCTCAACCTCCAGAGTGCCAGGATTATAAGTGGGCTGCTACATTCACCTGGCAATTTATGTGCATGTTGGAGATTCAAACTCCCCAGCCAGCACTTTACCCACTGGGACATCTCTCCACCCCTAGTGGGTGTCGACTCTAAGTACATGATCTTGTGTGTCTATATATCTGTGACCTCGGCTGTGCAGAAAGATGGGGGAGGTTTCCAACAGGGGTGGACAGCCCAAGTCTACAAAGGCAGCATGAAACAATGAAGGCAGCGGGTATACTATATGCAATGGTCTGTGCTAGGACAGAGCTTTCCCAGTGTGGCTGCCATCCGGGGAGTGGTGAGGGGAAAGACGTGAATCCAGAGGGGAAAAAGCTTAACAGCTGGACATTCTACTGAGGCTCTTGGTCCACCACAGAGTGGTTTTAAATGGCAAGGTGACATAGCAGATGGGTGGTCAGGAGCCCATCCAAGGTACAATACAGTGATACAGCAAGCATCGCCCAGAAGGACAGGTGTTGGTCCGAGTTCCACCCCACTGCTGGAGTGCTGGGCACGGCCACGAAGGGGGCAAAACTCGAGAAACTTGACTGTGCTTATCCTAAGCCGCTGCCATTGTGTGCTGGGCTTCAGGGAAGCGCTAAGATACCGTAACTCAGGGGGTTGGGGAACTCAGTTAAGGTTCGGGCATCCCGGAGTTGGAGTTTTCTGACTTCCAGGCTTCCAGCTGCCTCAGGAGAACCTCACGGAGAAGCCGGGAACAAAGTGTTGGGGGTCTACAAACCCACAGGGCGCTCCCAAACATTCAGGTCTCCGGGAGTTGAGAGCAGAGTCAGGGGCCCTCAGGCCAAGGGCGGTGACTAGCCCAGGCTTAGGGGGAATGGGAACTCCTGCTTAGCTCATCTGTGATTGTCCTTAGCTTGGTGCCGGTTGTCTGGAAGCACAGGGAGGCCTTCTGCAGGAGGCTTGCTGCAGCTCTGTAGAAGGCCTTCTCCATGCTCCCCATTGGCAGTCTCGATGGAAGAGACAGTCCAAATTTATCTACACCATTTATTGACTGTTGTTCATTGTGGAAAATGGATGCGTACCCACTTCTCAAGGTTGACCGGAGATTAAATACCTTTTGCAGGGAGGAATGTCCAGGAAGAGAAGCTTATTGGCTAAACTCTCAAGGCCTCTAGATACCTCATTAGCATGGAGAACTCTGTTTTGGGCTACGTGACCTGGCAGGGAGCAGGGAGCTGCCTACCATCTCATGCCCAGGTGCTGGGGACTCAGACCTACTATACCTTACCAAGTTTCCTGGCATGGTCCACTGTTCCACAGACAGGTGGCCAGAGATCAGCTGCTCCCAGGGAGGCCTCGTTAGAAGGTGTAGACCCCATAAGAAATGTGCTCTCGCTTGGGTACTACATCATGGATTCAGCTTAAGTCCAAGTAAAGCCGTTTCATCTCTAGACATCTCTAAAAGCAGTGAACGCTAAGGGCTATTCAGAGAGCCCTCATGGAAAGAAGCAGGAGGCACAAGATCACGGGTACAAGCCAGGCATCTGGGAGCTACGGTCTCAAATATTATCTGTTATATACTAGCTGGGCAACACAAAGCAACTTTCAAGGCTTCTCTGAGGTTTGATAACACAGGGTGCCAAGACTGTCTTTTAGAGTCACTGCGTAGATTCCTTAGGATCAAGCTGTGAATAGCCTTAGTAGTTTCTCTGGTATAGTATAGGTACAAGAAATAACGGCAGTTATTAAGACAACTCACGCCCAGCAAAGGATGAATACAAAGGCCACGCACGGAAAGCTCACAGAGAGAAATATGAACGGCTCAGCAGCCACTCAGCTAACCCGCAGAAGACGTTTCTACTTACTTGCCAGCAGGAGGCAGGAGACAGCCACAGTATACAGCTGCTTGGAGGTGGTGATGTTGTACTGGTCCATGAAGTGGTCCAGAAGGTAGATGGCCAGGTGCCGGGCCGAGGGGCAGAGATGGCAGTGTCTGCTCAGCAGGGTCAGAATGTCTACAAAGAACCGACGGCTCTTCAGGAGCGGGGAGTGGGCGCGGAAGGTGGGCAGCTTCAGTTCCTGGAGGATGGTGAACAGAGAAGAAGGGTCAAGGGCACAGAGACCCAGGCCCTGCCTGTGGACTGGCGGGGTGGGCCACGATTCCCTCTACACCCTCACGCATTTGTTTAAAATCTCTGATGGTGGTGGTGCTTCAGTTCCCATCCATCCTCCCTAAGCACAGGCCCATTAGGGCCATCCGGAGGATGGAGGAAGCCGGGCGTTTCCCCCAGAAAGACACTGTGGAGATACCCAAGGTAAAGAGAGAATGGTGGCCTAGAGGCAGAGATCTACACCCAAACTCTGGTCTTATTGCACAGCTGAGTCACTTCTGGTCTTTCGATTCTTCTTTGGTAGCTGAGGTTTAATGAGAATGTATGCCAAATACCTAGCACACGGGAAACTTCTCAGGGTTCTCAGCTAGTTCCCTCTGTGATTAGGATTTGTGAGTGATCATTTCCCCCACTTTGGGGGAAAACTAAACTAAACTAAAAACAATACTAGATAGAACGTGTTGCTGGACATGACTGTAATTCCCAGAACCCAGGAGGCGAAGGCAGGAGGATGGTAGAAAGTTGGAGGCCAGGGTGTTCTGCACCACGAGTTCTAGGCAGCCAAGGCCACATAGGAAGGACGTGCCTCAGTAAACAAACAAACAGCTTTCAAGGACTCATTCAAGGAACCAGCAAATCCTGTCTGCCATGATCACTCCTGCTTGACCTTCTATCTACACCCTCACACGCGGCTTCCCACTACAGGAACACCATCACGGCTCTCCTCCCTCTGAGAAGGTAACTTCTACTTTGTCATGTCTACACTGCCATGCTTTCTGAATGTATCTGCTGAACACAAGAAAAACAAGAGAAAGAAATGTCAAACTAAGAGTGTGTTTCTCTATTTTGGAGGCAGGGTCTTAACTCTATGGCCCAGGCTAGCTAGTGCCTACTTTGCAGCCGTGGCTGGTCTTGAAGTCATATAAAGTCTACTATCTCCCCTTCCCAGCTTCTGGGATTTCAGGTGTAAGCCATCAAATCTTTATATTTTTTTTCTCTTTTGAGATTCATTTTTATTTTATGTGTATGTATGCATGAATGTATGTATGTATTTTGTGTGTGTATGTGTGCACATGCATGTGCGAGTGCACACAAATGTCTTCGTACATTCCTGATGCTCCAGGAGACCAGAAGAGGGCATCAGATCTCCCAGAGCAGATTCTTGTGAGCTTCTGGTAACTGAACCTGGGGCTTGTGGCAAGGGCAAAAAGTGCTCTTAACTACTGAGAGCTATCTCTCTATCAATTCCCTCTTTCCATTTTCTCTTCCTCCCTCTCCTTAAAAGAAAGTAGTATGTATGTAGCCCAGGCTGTGTAGTCCTGGCTATCCTGGAACTCACTCTGTAGGCCAGGCTGGCCTGGAACTCACAGAGATCCGCCTGCTTCTGCCTCCGAGTGCTGGGATTCAAGGTGTGTTATCACCACTGCCCAGCAGGCGAGACACTGTTTGTTTAGGAACAATCTCAGTGCTCTCAGTTTTAGTGCTATTTTCCTTCTAGAAACTCCAGAGTCAGGAGGAAGAAGCGAACAGGCAGGCTGGAGCCAGCCTGGAGAAGATGAGGCAGAGGTAAGGTTGCACGCTGACCCATGCAGGCTGCAGACACAGAGCTAAGGAATGCTGGAGGCTAGATGGTGGCACCTGCTGCGGGGCTGTCAATAATGTGTCTCACTGGCTCTGGAATGTCACCACCATCCGATTGCTGAAACTATCTCTGAGAGTGTAGTGCTCACGCCCTAACATCCTGTTGCTTCTCTGGCCTGGATCTGCAGCATACTGGACTAGTTCAGTTCTCACACTTGGTTGAATGTAGCATGTATACCTCTCTGCCTGCCTGCCTGTCTGTCTCTGTCTCTGTCTGTCTCTGTCTCTGTCTCTCTCTCTCTGTCTCTCTCTCTCTGTCTCTGTCTCTGTCTCTGTTTCTGTCTCTCTCTCTCTCTCTCTCACACACACACACACACACACACACACACACACACACACACACACACACGCCTTAGTGACATTCTGTCAAATAGGGAAACAGAAAAGAACAAACTTGGAAGAAAACGGGAGGGAAGTTGGCAGGGAAGAAATGACAAGCACTTACTAGTGACATCAAGCGAATTGGCGCCCCCATTCTGTGCCAGCCCACCTTTCAGATGGTGTTGAGGACTGAACCCAGATCCATGCACACGCTAGGCCACCCCACCCCCATTCCCGTGCCCAGCATGATGTCCCTCTAACCCTTTACTCCACCAGCTGCAGACCAGGACTAGAAAGAAGTGTCTGTTCATTCATTCACTAGAGACTCGAACTCATTCATTTCACTCAGAATCGCAAAGTGCACGCTTCACTTTTCACACGTTTCCCTCAGTACACATGCAGGAGGCATTATTTTAGCCCCTGGATATATGGCTTCAGTGAGGCAGACTCAGACATAAATGTAAAATGTGAAACTGTGAAATTCTTAAGGGAAAACAGAAATAAACACAGTTTCTTTTTCTTTTCTTTCTTTTTTTCTTTTTTGTTGTTTTTTCAAGGCAGGATTTCTCTGGGTAGCCCTTGCTGTCCTGGAACTAGCTCTATAGATCATGCTGGTCTTGTACTCATAGCTCCTCCTGCCTCTACCTTCCAAGTCCTGCAATTAAAGACATGTGCCACCATTGCTGAACTTAAAGCAATGGTTTCTTTCTTTCTTTTTTATTTTTTAATTAATTTTTAAATTTTTATATGCATTTGTGTTTTGTCTGCATATATGTCTGTGTGAGGGTGTCAGATTTTTGCCGTTATGGACAGTTGTAAGCTGCCACATGGGTGCTGGGATTTGAACCTGGGTCCCTGAAAGAACAGTTAGTGCTCTTAACTGCCAAGCCGCCTCTCCAGCCTCCAAAGCAATGGTTTCTTAAATATGATTCCAAAAGCAGAAGCATAAAAAAGAAATATAAGCTTGATTTTTTTTTTCAAATCTACTTTTATTTATTTACTCTCCATTAGTTTAAATCCGGGATGGGTACAGCATCACACGGATTCTGTGTCCAATGGCCTTTGCAGGAAGGTCGCTTCGGAATTTGGCACGAACCATCCCACTGTTTCTGTGGGCCCGAGTTACTTTTCCCCAGATCACTTTTGGTTGGTTTTGTTGGGCCCCCGGATTTGTTTTTTTTTTTTGTTTTTTTTTTTTTTTTTTGCTTTATACACATAGGCACATCTCTTGCCTAAGTAGAAATCAGTTTCATCTCGGGTATAAACGCCCTCAATTTTAAGAAGAGCCGTGTGCTCTCTTTGGTTCTGGAGACCTCGCTTGTAGCCAGCAAACATGGCCCTGCACCACAGCCTTCCAGACACACTTGCTTTTAGAAGTCCTGTTCCCAGCAGGCCTCCACTGGCGCCAAGATGGCGGAAAGACCATAAGCTTGATTTTAAAATTAGACTTTCATGCTGGCTGAGCGATTAAGGGCTCGCTGCTTTTCCCAAGAACCTGAGTTCAACTCCAAGCCAACAGCCCACAGCCACCTTCGTAAATCCAGCCTCAGGGGATTTGATACCTTCTTCTGGTCTCTGAAGGCACCTGCACACATACACACATATATATACATACATACATATAAAATAAAAACAAATCTTAAAAAATAAAACAAATAAAAAATGGACAAAGGATCGAAAAGGCGTTTCTTTAAAGAAGATTAAAAATGGCTGGTAAGCAAACAAAAAGGTATGAATATTGCTAATCTCCAGGGAAACACAAATCAAATCACAGGGAAATAACACTTCATACTCCCTGGGATGGCTATTGCTTTAAAAATGGAAAAAAAAAAAAAAACAAAACAAAAGCAAAAAAGCAAAAAAACAAACAAAAAACCTAAACAAAACAAAAAACAAGACAAAAACAACAAATATAAAACAAGCAAGTGTTGGTGAGAATGTGGGCAAATTGGAAGCCTTGTATGGAGGTAGTAGGAGAGTCAGAGGGGGCATCTTCTATGGGAAGCAGAACGGTGAATCCTACTACTATACTCTGTCACCACATGAGCCAGCAGTTCCACCCCCAGTACTGACCTAAGAGAGACAACAAAATGGCTGCGCTACTGGCAAAGTTGTAGATTCTTGATATCCGTCCTCCCTAAAGGGAGGGAGGGAGGCTGGCTTGGTTGAAACTTAGGTTCTGATCTCCTGACCGTTTTTTTTTTTTTTTTTTTTTTTTCTCTTCTGGCTTGTCCTCAGAGGTCAAAAGGTCAGGATCAGCTAGCTATCTCTGCAGCCTTAGAGCTTTGCTCACAGAAGATGAACAGAGCCTCGATAAATTCCTTCCTATCTCTTAGGCTCACTCCGGAAGAAAGTGAGTTTGAAAAAGTCCTTTAATCCCAAGGCTTTGCGGAATTAGCCAGGGGGCTGAAGGCAGAAGACTTTCAAAATAACGGGTTTCAGTCTGACATTTTCGTATGCGTGTGTCACTGTACATTGCTCTGTGTGTGTGTGTGTGTGTGTGTGTGTGTGTGTGTGTGTGTGTATGTGACTCATTTAGTTTAACCAAAGCCATCTGTGTGAGCACTAGACTGGACTTACCCATTACAGCCTAGTGTGGTCACCAGTGGCTACACAACTGAGCACAATGTGAGTAAGTGAGAGAAGTGTTCTAAGCCATTTTGGGGCATTCAACTATGCCCTCTTGCAAAAGGACTATCCCAGCTGGGCTTGTTGCCTGTTTAGACTCATGCAGGGTCACAAGGCCCTCACCTAGGTATCTAGCCATTCTCTTCCATCTGTTTCAATGCTGCCTTTCTTACACATGGCTTCTGGGAGGGGATAGACGATATAGAATTGGGGAGCTTCTGGGAGGGATGCTCCACCTTCCAAGCCATCAGAAGCTATCGTCGTCCCTGCTGGATCAAGGCTTTCCAGCAGGGCTTCTTCAGAGGAGGAGCACTCACACCTTTTAAGTAAACCCTCTTTTATACTCTAAGGAAGCCACATAAACTCATTGGTTCCTCTAGGGTGAACTGTGACTGAGTAGGAGAAGGGATAGACTAACTTCTCCCCCTCTCCCCCCCTGGAAAGGAATTCTAGCCAACGGTAGCAGTAGTTCTCTAGAGAGAGAAGAACAAGGCTCCCTGAGGCCCCCCCCCCCCCCCGTCCATGTCTGACTGCTGACAGGCCCATTCTTGTGCAGACCCAGTGCAAGCGCTGGCAGCTGCTGTGAGTTCCATAATTCTGATGGCTCTGTGTGACCCAGAAAATGGTTTGTTTGTCCTTTTTCTTTTTTCTCTAAGACAAGGTCTCCTGCAGTAAGATGGCTTCTGATTCACTGTGCAGTCCAGGATGACCTTAAACTCCTGATCCTGCCATGACCTCCTCTCAGGTGCAGAAATTACATGTGGGAGTCACTGTGATTGGCTGATTGATTTACTTACTTATTTATTTATTGAGCCAGTCTCTTACAATGTCATCCAAGCTGACTTCAAACTTGCTAAGTTGGCCCAGGCTAACTTCGAACTCCCTCCTTGGTCCAGCAGTTTCTGAGATTACAAGTATGAGCCACCATGAGGAGATCAACATTTTTTTTTTTTGAAGTCATGAAGATATTTTATTTCCAGCTTAAATTAAGGAGATGGATGCCTCCGCTGCCATCTTTTTGCCTACACTGTTTGGTGGATTTCTGTGGCCACTCCAAGCAGCCAAGCTCCTTTAGTGTGGGTTTCAAACACCAGCAACTCAGTATGAATATGACAGCGGGATGCTTAATAACTAGCTGTGAAGAACAGAGGGAGGAGAGTGTATTCAAGGCACAGCTCTGGGCCCGGAAGATGCTGGGGGGATATCAGAAAAGAAACAAAGACAAGTTTTCCTTTGGCTTGGTCTGGCCTTGAATGTTAGCTCCTCCTGTCTCTGCTTCCTGAGTGATGGAATCACTAACGTATGCCTTGTCCAACTAGAGTGACGAGCCTTGAAGGAACTGTAAGAATTTACCTGTAAAGATGGAGCAACAGAGGAGAAGGGGAAAGGAAATGGGGGAGACGTGTGAGGATGGGACTGGGAGAAGAGGAGGGAGTGGGGACTGC
>JADRCD010204380.1:29936-42834 GCA_019843815.1 Montemys delectorum | reverse complement strand
TTTCTCTAATGTGATATTTATTCAATAATTAATAGAAATATTTACCATCTCTCTGATACTGATATCAAGCCTAACATATGATGAGCATTTGCATAATTGAATGAAAAGATTATTCTGATAACAGAATATGAAGCCTGGCAGTCATTTTCTATATTCAGTGTCCACTCCAGAATGGCAGGAGGGGCTCATTTAAAGTCTATTTTAAATGGCATTTAAAGACTATTTTAAAAAGCAAAGCATATGTATATTCACAAGCATATATATAATGTTGCACATGTAATCAGGTATAGTAGACTCACACATGCACAAATATTTCAATGTATGAATTTATACCCAAATGGTTAGGAGACCAAAATTAGATAATCTTTTTATGGAGGCATTTAGATGCATGCTCATACAGGGATTGCTGGCAGATAATTGAATATAGGCAGTGATGCAGTCTCTTCATATCGAGCTCTTGCCAAAGGTGGAAATTATGAATTCATGGCAGATGAAAAGACAACTTTCTACATATAATTATCCACAAAGCCTCAACACGTAGAATCCAGTCTTTCTCATTGCCCAGCATTGTGAACTGGTGTCCAATATATTAAAGCTAAACTAAACTGCTACACATTTGAAAGTATTAAAATAGTGACTGATGTTATAATTAATTTTCAGTGGTTCCTAGAGTTACAGGGGGAAGAACAGGACAGAACCACAATGTTTGTGTACAGAGCTAAATATTTCTAATACATAGCATTGATTCAGAAAACAAATTAATGACTTACCTAATATCAACATTATTATAAAAAATGTCTTTAATGGGTTCATCAAGTTTCCAAATGTAAAAATGACAGCCACTTCTCAAATCTCCATCATTATCTTCATTATTCTTAATCCTCCAAAAGCAAGTGGGTTCAGTCAAACAACACAAGATGAAAGAAAACTTCAGGAGCAAAAATGAAATCGTGAAAGCATGCAGCTTCTTCATGTCTTCTAGGATCTAAGACGGAGCTGTTGTGAAATCCGCTTCTTTTTTTTTTTTTTTTTTTTTTTTAACTTTTCTCTGATCCTGGGTGTGTCAGAGCGCCTGGGAGTGGAGCTTCCTCTGGGTGTTGTGGGACTGGCTGCAGAGCTTGCGCCCAACGTCTACTCCAAACTGACTTTTTTTAAAAGATTTATTTATTTATTATTATATATAAGTACACTGTAGCTGTCTTCAGACGCACCAGAAGAGAGCGTTAGACCTCATTATGGATGGTTGTGAGCCACCATGTGGTTGCTGGGATTTGAACTCATGACCTTTGGAAGAGCAATCAGTGCTCTTACCCCCTGAGCCATCTCACCAGCCCACAAACTGACATTTAAGAACCTAAATTATATTTATTTTCTCCTAAGCTTTCCTTTGTTCAATCTCATAGATAATTAATTAAAACAGTGTTAACATGATACATTACTGTCAGGAAATAACTCCTTATTCATAATTCAGTTATAAATCTATAACTTCAACTTGATCATAGGATTTCACATATCTTTTAGCTTCATCCTTTTCTGAAGGCTGAAGTGAAGGACTCAAGTGAAAAATTCTGTTGGTAACCATGTGGTTCTAAACTAGAAAAGGAAGGCAGATCCAGAATATGATATTATCAACGTTTTGAACTTCCCAACAGGTCTTTCACTATTAGTGAAAGTGGGTACATTTGTTCCCAGTGCATCCAAGGGAGAACAATTGTAGATATCTGTGGGGCAGTGGGCAGTTCTGACAGCTGGAGTCCAGTAGAGCAGCCACCTCGGAACCCCGGAGACCCACTGAGCAAAGAAATTTGTTCACAAGGGACGGTAGGCATTCTTCCTACAATAAAATAACTCATTCATACATTGCCTCCTTTTTAACTAACACACCATGCAGCAAACAGGTCAGACCAGAGGGGGAAGGCGGGGGAGAGACCCGGGCCTCAACAGCAGGCCCACTGCCTCCAGGGAGAGAGAGATAGGCAGGCCGGGCCGCAGCCCAGGCCCCCTGCTTTTGGGACAACAGATACCTGAAAATATGATTAACTGACTCATAGGATTTACCAGATGTTCCTAATATAAGTAAATATTATATGTTTCTGGATGTAGTGACTCTTGGTTGTTTATATTTGCCCCATCAATACACTTGTAACTACTAATATTAAGAGTTTTACTGATTCCTTATTCTGGTGGATGTGTTTTAAATATTTTAAAATTATCTAATCATTTTGTCCTTTAAAGGAAGGATATCAATTACTACTTTCTGACATCATTGTAACAAAAGAGATATCAGGATGTTTATATTGACTTCCAGAGTCAGAGGTAATTTTTTTTTTCAAAATAACATAAATTGGACTTCCCTGAGAAGAGGAATCTTAGTATGGATGGTATTTCTGGACTTCTTTCATCAAGCAAAACCCATCAAGTATTGTCCTAAAACAGAGTGTAGACATGAGGAACCATTCAAATGAGAGTGGAGATATTTCCCTAATTTATGAAAAAAATTGACTGAGAAAGAAATTAGTGAAAAAAACCATTCTTTCCAATAGCCACAAGTAGTATAAAATATCTTGGTGTAACTCTATACAAGCAAATCAAAGATGTGTATAAAAATAAATTCAAGTCCCTGAAGAAATAAATTGAAGAAGATGTCAGAAGATGGAAAGATCTTCTATCCTCATGGATGACTTTGATTAACCTAGTGAAGATGGGCAATTTTGAGTGTTACCAAAATTACATAAAATTAACAAAGGAATCTACAGATACAATGTAACTCCAATGAAAATTCTCACACAATTATTTACAGACCTTCAAAGAACAATTCTCAACTTCATATGGAAAAACAAAAACCAAGGATAGCTAAAATGAACCTGAACAATAAAAGAACTTCCAGAGGAATCACCACTCTTGGCCTCAAGCTGTATTACAAAGCAATGTTATAAAAACTTCATGATTTTATACAGAGAAACCCTGTCTCGAAAAACTAAAAAAAAAAAAAAAAAAAAAAAAAAAAAAAAAAACTTCATGATTTGTAAAGAAGCAAGGTAGTTGATCAGTGGAATGAAATCAATTGACACTTGATTTTTTTACAGAAGCCAAAACTTTACAATGGACAAAAGAAAGCATCTTCAACAAATGATCTGATCTAACTGAATATCTTGTACAAGAGTGCAAATAGACCAATAGTCATCACTCTGCAAAATACCGAAATCCAAGTGGATCAAAGACCTCAACATAATACCAGATACACTGAATCTAATTGAAGAGAAAGTGGGAAATAGCTTTGAACCCATTGGTACAGAAGCCAATTTCCTGGGCAGATCATGGAACAATTGATAAATGGGACCTCATGACCCTGAAGAGCTCCCATAAGGCAAAGGACATTATCAATAGGACAAAAATGGCATCTGGTAGACTGTGAAAAGATCTTTACTAACATTAGTCTAATATTCCAGATAATAAGGAATTCAAGAAGTTAGATTCTTTAATTTAAAAAATAATATAATTTAAAAATGTGATAAAGAGCTAAACAGAGAATTTCTCAAAAGAGGAGTCTTGAACATCTTAGAAGTTACAGAAATGATGAGCAACCTTAGTCATCAGTGAAATACAAGTAAAAATGACCTGAGAATCCATCTTACACCAATCAAAATGGCTAAGATAAAAAGTTTTAAAAATCTCAGGAGATAGCATGTGGTAGTAAGGATGTAGAGAGGGGCATTGTTGCAATCCCTCCATTGTTGGTGGGATTGCAAACTTGTACAACCACACAGCAAAACAATCTGGCAGTTTCTCGGAAAACTGGAAGACACAGACATACTGCTTCTGGGCATATACCCAAAACTTCCATACCACATCAGGAGGACACTGGCTGCACTGTCCTCATAGCAGCCTTATTCATAATAGCCAGAAACTGGAAACAACTCAGATGTCCCTCAGTGGAAAAATGGATTCAGAAAATGTGGTTCATTCACACAGTGGTATATTAAGCAACTATTAAAAACTCAGCCATCAACAGGCAATGGTGGCACATGCCTTTAATCCCAGCACTTGGGAGGCAGAGGCAGGGGGATTTTGGAGGTCAGCCTAGTCTACAGAGTGAGTTCCAGGACAGCCAGGGCTGCACAGAGAAACCTTGTCTCGAAAAAAAAAAAAATCTCAGCCATTCATATACCCAGAAGACGCTTCAACATGTAACAAGGACACATGCTCCACTATGCTCATAGCAGCCTTATTTATAATAGCCAGAAGCTGGAAAAAAAACCTATATGTCCCTCAACAGAGGAATGGATACAGAAAATGTGGTACATCTACACAATGGAGTACTACTCAGCTATTAAAAACAATGAATTTATGAAATTCTTAGGGAAATGGATGGATCTAGAAAAATATCCTGAGTGAGGTAACCCAGTCACAAAAGAATATACATGGTATGTACTCACTGATAAGTGGATATTAGGCAAAAGAGCATAGAATATCCAGGATACAACTCACCAACCACATTAAGCTCAAGAGCAAGAAAGACCAAAGAGTGGATGCTTCAGTCCTACTTAGAAGAGGGAACAAAATAATCAAGGAAAGTAGAGAGTAGGAGGGACTTGGGAGGATGAGAAGAGGGGGAGGGGAAAAAGAAGGGAAGAATCAGGTATGGGAAGAGATGGAGGAGATGTACAGAGGGTCAGGGAATTGAACAGAGTTGTGGAGGAATGGGGGATAAGGACCTAGGGTTAGCAACCAGAAAGTTCCAGATGCCAGGAAAGCAAGAGCCTCCCAGGACCCCACAGGGATGACATTAGCTGAAATACCACACAAATGGGGAGGGATAGCCTATCGAGACCATATCCAGAGGTTAGGCATGGCCCCCCTGGTTGAGGGATGGGGCCACCCACCCATCACCAAAATTTTAACCCAGAAATTGCTCCTGTCTGAAGGAAACACAGGGACAAAGAGTGGAGCAGAGAGTAAAGGAAAGGCCATCCAAAGACTGCCCAACCTGGAGAACTATCCCACATGCAGACACCAAACCCAGATACTACTGTGGATACCAAGAAATGCTTGATGACAGGAGCCTGATAAAGCTGTCTCCTGAGAGCCTCTGCCAGATCCTGACCAATACAGATATAGATGCTCACAGCCAACCATTGGACTGAGCACAAGGACACCAATGGAGGAGTTAGGGGAAGGACTGAAGGAGCTGAAGGGGTCTTATCTGGCATCAATGGGAGGGAAGGCCTTTGGTCCTGTGAAGGCTTGATGCCACAGTGTAGAGGAATGCTAGGGCAGTTAGGCAGGTGTGGGTAGGTGGGTGGGGGAGTGTCCTCACAGATGCAAGGTAAGGGGGAATGATATGGGGGGGGGGGGTCAGAGGAGAAACTGAGAAAGGGGATAACATTTGAAATGTAAATAAATAAAATATCCAATTAAAAAAGAGAAATGTTCAAAGTCCTTAGTCATCAGAGAAATGCAAATCAAAACAACCCTGAGATTCCACCTCATACCAACCAGAATGGCTGAGATCAAAAACTAAGGTGACAACAAATGCTGGTGAGGATATGGAGAAAGAGGAACACTCCTCCACTGCTGGTGGGATTGTAAACTGGTACAACCCTCTGGAAATCAGTGTGGCGGTTCCTCAGAAAACTGGAAATAGTTCTACCTAAAGACCCAGCTATACCACTCTCAGGCATATACCTAAAAGACGCCCCACCACACCACAAGGACACATGCTTCTTGTTCATAGCTGTCTTATTTATAATAGCCAGAAGCTGAAAACAACCCAGATGCCCCTCCACAGAGGAATGGATACAGAAAATGTGGTTCATTACACAATGGAATACTATTCAACTATTAAAAACAATGACATCATAAATCTTGCAAGCAAGTGGATGGAACTAGAAAATATCATCCTGAGTATCGAAACCCGGACCCAAAAGGATATGCATGGTATGTACTCACTGATTAGTGGATATATGCCAAACAGTACAGAATACCTAGGACACAACCCACAGACCATGAGAAGTATAACAAGTAGAAAGGCCCAAGTGAGGATGTTTCATTTCTACTTAGAAAGGGGAAGGAAATAATTATAGGAGGCAGAAAGAGGGAGGGACCTGTGTGGAAGAGGAGAGAGGAAGGGGAAAGGAGAACAGGATCAGGAATGAGGATCTGGGGACAAAAAAAGAAGCCCAAAGAGCCAAGAGAACGAATGGAGATAAGCCCCCTCAGGGGATGGGTGGGAGGCTGTCTAGAAAAGACCAGAGACTCTGGTGGTGAGAGACTCTAAGAACTCAATGGGGGTGACCTTAGCCAAAATGCCCAACATTGGAGAGAACTCAAAGATCCCACCTCTAGTAGATAGACAGGATCTCAAGTGGAGAGACAAGAGTTACTAACCGGGCTGGCGAGATGGCTCAGTGGGTAAGAGCACTGACTGTTCTTCTGAAGGTCCTGAGTTCGGATCCCAGCAACCACCTGTAATGAGATCAGACGCCCTCTTCTGGTGTGTCTGAAGACAGCTACAGTGAATTACGCTGGAGTGAGTGGGGCTGGAGCTCAATTCCCAGCAGCCACAAGATGGTTCATAGCCATCTGTACAGCTACAGTTTACTCATACACATAAAATAAATAAATAAATCTTTAAAAAAAAAAAAAAGGTTACTAACCCACAGCCAAAATTTCTGACCCCAAACTGTTCCTATCTAAAAGAATTGCAGGGACAAAAATGGAGAAGATACTGAAGAAAAGGCAGTCCAATGACCAGCCCAACTGGGGACCAATCTCGTGGGAGGGCACCAAAGCCTGAAACTATTACTGATGCTATGATGTGTGCTTACAGACGGGAGTTTGGCATGGCTGTCCTCTGAGAGGCCCTACCAGCAGCTGACTGTGACAGAAACAGATACTTACACCCAACCATTGGACTCAAGTCAGGGACCCCTATGGTTGAATTGGAGGAAGGATTAAAGAAGTTCAATGAGTGAGTGACCCCATAAAGAGGTCAGCAGTCTTAACTTACCAAGACCCCAGGGAGCTCCCAGAGACTGAGGCACCAACCAGGAGCATACACAGGCCACTCTGAGGCAGTTGGCACAGATATAGCAAAGGCCTGCCTGGCCAGGCCTTAATGGAAGAAGATGTGCTTAATCCTCGAGAGATTTGAGGCTCCAGGAAAGGGGGACGCCTGGGACAGGGAGCACCCTCTCAGAGGCAAGGGGAAGGAGGAATGGGATAAGGAACTGTGGGAGAGGGGACCAAGGGATGGGGCGGGGGGGGGGGGCAACAACTGAAATGTAAATAAATTAAAAAATAAAATAAAATGAATAAAGAACATGCTTAGTCATCAGGGAAATGCAAATTAAAACAACCCTGAGATTCCATCTTACATCCATCTTACATCCATCAGAATGGCTACGATGAAAAATTCTATTGATAGCACCTGCTGGCTAGGATGTGGAGCAAGGATTACACTCCTCCATTGCTGGTGGGAGTGCAAACTGGTAAAACCACTGTGGAAATCAATTTGGTGGTTTCTCAGAAAATTGAGAATAGTTCTACCTCAAGACCTAAAATATGTCCCACTACACCACAGGAACACTTGTTCAACTGTTCATAGCAGCCAGAAACTGCAAATGATCTGGATGTCCCTCAAATAAATAATGGATAAAGAAAATGTGGTACATCTACACAACGGAATACTACTCAACTACTAAAAACAAAGTCATCATGAGTTATGCAGGAAAATGGATGGAACTTGAGAATATCGTCCTGAGCGAGGTAACCCAGATCCAAAAGGACATATATAGTATGTACTCACTTACAAGTGGATATTAGTCATAAAATAGAAGACACCCATGCTACACTCCACAGACCCAAGGAGGTAAACAAGAACGAAGGACCACGGGAGGATGCTTAAATCTCACTTAGAAGGAGGAATAAAACAGTCATAGGAGGTAGATAGAGGGAAGGAACTGGGTGGGAAGGGGTATAGGGAGGAAAATGAGGGGTTCAAGATCAGGTGGGGAGACAGGAGAGGGACCCAGAAGGACAGGAGAATAAATGGAAATCTGCAGCTACCGGGGGGTTAGGGGTTGGGGCATCAAAAGTACATGCCAAAAACCTGGGATGGGGGAGGTTCCCAGAAATCAATGGGGACAACCTTAACTGAGACTCACAGCAGTAGCAATATGAAACTTGAATAGGCCACCTCCTGTAGCCAGACAGGAACCCCAGTGAAGTGATACTGACACCAACCTACCCACAAAATTTCTGACCCAAAATTTATCCTGCCTACAAGAAATGCAGGGACAAAGATGGAGCAGAGACTAAGAGATTAAACCAACCCATGACTAGCCCAACTTGAGACACATCCCATGGGCAAGAACCAATCCATGACACTATAATGATATTCTGCTATGCTTCCAAACAGGAGCCTAGCATAACTGTCCTCTGAGAGGGTCCAGAGGGTCAGAAGCTGACTGGAATAGATGCAGATACCTACATCCAAATATGGAATGGAACTTGGGGACTTGTATTAGTCAGGGTTCTCCAGAGAACACAGAACTTATGGAATGTGTCTATATTGAGGGAATTTATTGTGATAACTTACAGTGTATGATCCAACTAACCCAACAGTGAGCAGCTGTGGATAGAAAGTCCAAGAATCTAGCAGTTGCTCAGTCCCACGAGGCTAGTTGTTTCAGATGTGCTGTTGAGTAAGTGCAAGCAGGCAGGTGAAGAAGAGTGAGTCTTCCTTCCTCCAATGCCCTTATGTAGGTCTCCAGCAGAAGGTGTGGCCCAAATTAAAGGTGTGTGCCACCACGCCTGCATCTGGGACTTGATTTGTCCCAAGATGACCTTGAACTCAGAGATCTCATTGCCTCAATCTCCTGGGATTAAAGGTGTGTACTACCTTGCCTAGGCCTAAACTTTTCATGACCACTATGCCTTAAGATCTCCATGCCGCCCGGGGCAGTGGTGGCGCGTACACCTTTAATCCCAGTACTTGGGAAGCAGAGAAAGGTGAATTTCTGAGTTGAGGACAGCCTGGTCTACAGAGTGAGTTCTAGGACAGCTAGGGCTATACAGAGAAACCCTGTCTTGAAAAACCAAAAAAAAAAAAATCTCCACGCTAAGATCCAGGTCAGAAACTTATATCTTCCAAGTTATCTTCCTCAAGATTTGTATCACAGGTGTGTTGTGCCCCCCCCCCAATTCTGAATTGTAGTTCATTCCAGATATTGTCAAGTTGACAACCAGGAATAGCCATTACAAGACTCTTATGGAAGAGTTGGGGGAAGGATTAAGGGCCTGGAAGGGGATAGGAACTCACAGGAAAACCAACAGAGTCAACTAACCAGGACCTCTGCAGATTGAAGACTGAATCACCAACCAAAGATGTATGCATGGGCTGAACCTCAGCCTCCCCATACATATGTAGCAGATGTGTAATTTGGTCTTCATGTGGGTCCTCCAACAACTGGAGTGGGGTCTATCCCTAAAGCTGTGAAATGTTTCCCTAACTTGGCATCCTTGTCTGGCCTCAGTGAAAGAGGATGTGCCTAATCCTGCAGAGACTTGATGCACAAGGGTTGGGGATACCCAAGGAAGGTCCTCTAAGAGGAGAAGGAGATGGGTAATAGGGGAAGGGACTGAGTAAGGGGAAGACCAAGAGGGAGAGCATCAATCAGAATGTAGAGTGAATGAATGAATGAATGAATAAATAAATAAATTTTTTTCTTTTAAGCATGTGGGATTGGGGGGGGGGTCTATGTGCACACGTGTACAGTGCCTCTAGCGGTCAGAAGAGGGTATCAGACACCACTGATGATGACGTTAGCAGGCCGTCATGGGTTACCACGCACACTAGCCACTGGGCCACCTCTCCAGTGCCTGCTTTGTTTTGTAAAGAACTAGTCTCTCCCTATGGCGGTGGCTCTCAACTTTACTTTCCTACTGCTGCGACCCTTTAATACAGTTCCTCGGGTTGTGGTGATCCCCAGCCACAAAACTATTCCATTGCTACTGCATAACTGTAATTTTGATACCATTATGAATCATAATGTAAATATCTGATGTGCAGGATGTCTGGTACGTGACCTCTGTGGGAGCGGCGACCCCCATGTTGAGAACCACTGTTTTAGGGGCTTGGTGTGAATTGTGAAATCGACAGTGTGAAGTCACCTACTTGGTGAAGTTCCAGGCCAATGAGAGATCTTGTTTCAAAAAACGGGGTGAGGGGGGAGAGAATCTAAGAATAGACACTTGAGTTTGCCCTCTGACCTCCACATGAACATTCACAGACACACAGAGGAATCACTGTAGCCCAAGCTGGTCTCACACTCACCATCCTCCTACCTCAGCCTCCCAGTGCTAGTATCACAGGTGTGTGCTTGCTAAACTGAGCCAGCACCCGACACTGAGTCAGACAGGGAGGCATGGGTGCTCAGCTGCAGTCTGGCCAAAACAGAGTCCTGCTGTGCTCAGGACATGAGCCTGCCTTCTCACTGGGACCTTCTTTCTGCCTCTCACAGAACAGCTGGTACCTGCTATGCAGAGGATTGGCTAGAGGACGCCGGCAGGTAGTCACTTAACCCAGAGGATTCCCATGAAAATGCAGGCTGTCAAAAGTTGAACACCAGCTACCAAGTGCAGAGGCACCCAGCATGCTCTCTGAACTGGGCTGAATTCCATGGGCCTGCTGGCTTTCAGTGTCTGCCAGTGGCATACAGGATCCTGGCGATCCGATCCTGACCCAGCCTCTAAGGAGAGGAAGGAGATGGAGCAGGGGAGTCGGTACTTCTGACTGTCCCCCATGCTCCCAGACCCAGAGACCTGAGTACATAAGGAGCCTGCCCATTCCCAGAAAGACACACGCCTTGTACTGGGATACAGCAAGACCTGTCACCCCTCCTGTTGCCCCTGGGAGACTGGCCAGGCACCTGTCTAGCACTGACCATGAAGGGTCTCTGTGTTCTAAGGTGGACCTAGGATAAGCATCTGCTACACATGGAGGAAGGCCACAGTGGCTATGAGGCCTCTGTCTTAACCTATATACAAGACACCAAGGCCAGGTCTCTGTCCCCTAAGTCTCTGCTAAGACTGGCAGGTCCAGCACCATGCACTGAGGAGTAAGGTAGGTGCAAGAGGACCATCTACCTCACCAGGAGAGCTTGAAAATCAACATACACAGCAGAGACATTTGGTACAAAGTTTATAATACACCCTCCCATGAAACAGGAACTTGAAGTGTTTTGAAACAGATGGGAATGGCGGATCCAGGACCTATTTCCAATGCCTGGCTACACATTTGGTCCATATGGACAGAGTAGGGACCGGACAGGACATCAAGCCTGAGGGAGGGGCTTGGAGGCCTCCAGCAGTAATCTTCCACAGGCTGGAGAAAAGGATTCAGACCAAAAGCTACATGTGACCTTCCAGGCAACCTGGACTCCTAGGCAGCCCAAGGGTTGGCAGCCATCTTCACACTTGTGATCCCTGCCCAAGGCCAAGGCCAACTGCCCCACTCAGGCAAACAAGGCGTTCATCACCTTCACGGCTGTCAAGAAGGGTGCTGACTTCATGAACAGTCTCAGACCAACCATTCCTGGGGCCATGCTGGGATGGCCCTCCTCAAAAACCCACTGGAGATGGGAGACAGCCCTCAGAGCAGGACCGCATCTCTTTTGAGGCCATGCAATAGTCAGGGAACGATGAGGATGGGCCCTGCCCACACTCAAGGCCAGACCCTGGTCCACAGTCACCAGCTGGGACCCTGGGACAGCTCCAAAGCCAGTAGTGCCTGATCAGGGGCAAGGGGTCAACACATGGCTGGCCCACAGGTGACTTCCCAGCTTCCAAAGCAGGAAGAGACAGGGTCCTCATAGCAGCTAGGGTCGGTCACCAAGGGTCAGCGTCAGTGACAGACTGGGCTTGCGCTCCCGCTCTTCATCCTCCTGGCAGGCCTGGGGCGGCCGGGGTTTGAAGAAATCTGAAACATAGCGGACCTGGGGAGAGGGAAGGCAGTCAGTAGGGCTGAAAGAACATCTGGGAGCCCCAAGGGAGAAGCTGAGGAGGGTTATCATGTGGGTGGGTGGGGCCGGTGGTGAGGGGTAAGCTCCCGGAGGCAAGCGGGACTCACCGTAAGGCAGGCCACCAGGGCTCCCTGCAGGAGGCCGACAAGGACATCACTCCAGTGGTGCTTGTGGTCCGACACTCGGGTATAGCCCACGTAGATCGCAAAGGCCACCAAGAAGAACTGAACGGTGGGCCTTAGCAGCCGTGCCCACTTCCAGCAGAGCCGAGCCTGCACGTATAGCTGTTGGGACATCAGCCTGTCATCACCCGGGCTCATGAGCGTCCACAGCCTGCCTGGCCCAGGGCAAGAGTCGCAAGTCCTCCTACCCTTCGTGCCTCCTCCACAGACCCCCATTGTGCAGTAGGGAAGACCAAGGCCCAGGCAAGGGGTTGCCCCATAAGGTTCCCTGGGAAGAAGATGGATACTCACCGCCAGGAACAACATGCAGTACATGCCAAAGGAAGAGTGGCCAGAGTAGAAGGACAGCCTGGGAGAGAGGATAGCCGGTCAGGGAGACCCAGAGGCAGAGCCAAAAAGCTCCTTTGGGGAGCTGGCAGCCACAGAGGGGTGCAACTGGAAACTGAGGGAAGTGGGGTCAGAGAGGTGGCTCAGCAGTTAAGAGCCCTGACTGCTTTTGCAGAGGGCCCAAGTTCAGTTCCTAGCACCCATATCCTACTGTTCACAGCTACCTGTAACTCCAACTCCAGGAAATCTGATGCCTCTGGTCTCTGAGGGTACCTGTAGCCATGCACGCGAGCATACACACACACACACACACACACATACACATACACACAGACACACACACACACACACACAGACACACACACA
>JADRCD010204380.1:4172-22238 GCA_019843815.1 Montemys delectorum | reverse complement strand
GGAGGAGGGTGAGTGGGAGGAGGGAGGAAGCTGGAGGAGGGTGAGTGAGGGGGAGCTGGAGAATGTTGATGGAGACAGTGATGCTGGAGGAGGGTTGAGGCCTGAGAAGTGTGAGGAAAGAGGAGTACAAGGTTAGCTGGAGTGGATGGGAGGAGAAATGGGACTAGAGGAAGGAGAGCCTGGGAGAATTGAACCCGTATGGAGTGTTTCTTCCATCCTTCCCCTCTCGGAAGGAATTGGGTCAGTTGTTAAAGTCCTGGGCATACCAGCATTAAAACCTTTTAGAGGTGGCAAAAATTAGGATTAGGGTTAGGATTGAGGTCATGGCCCCTAATCCATTACAGCACGGCCACACAGTTAAGAACTTCACTAGGAGAACTCTCCCACCAGATCACGTTGGGCCAAGCTGCCTATCCTGTACAGGGGCCCCAGAGAGCCTGGGCTTGGAGCAGAGGGGACTAGAAAGTCCTGCTGTCTTGCTAGCTTCCCGTTCCCACAGGGCACCGTTGGCCCAGGGCTAGCTCTGGCCCTGGGGACTCATGAGTACTGAGGCATCCTGTCTCTGAAGGAAGGCTGCAAGGGATCCAGGAAGAGGGCAGAGGGATATGCACACATAGACGCCACCCACATTCACACAACCTCCGCTCTCCGTCTCTGGGGATCTGAAGGCTGTTTCAGTGCCCATCTCCACAGAGTCAAAGTCAGGCTCCCACAGGGTCTGATGCAAGCAAGATGCAGTCCATAGCAGAAAATCTGGTGTCCCCGCAGACAGACCCTGCAGCCTATGTCCTCTGGAAATCAGCAGTTAGAAATAGAATTGAAGTGGAAAGTGAAGGGTTCTTTGGAAAATTAGTTGGATGGTGTTTTGCTAGGGGCAAACATGTGAAGGAACGTTTTGCTGAAGCAGACACCGGAAGGAGGATGTTCTGCAAAAGCAAGCATGTGAAAGGGCACACGATGAAAGATTCTTTGCTAACAACATGCACGTATTAGTCCGCCTCACACTGCATAGTTGAGCTCCATTTGTCAGGACACCAGAGAGAGAAAGCACACCAAAAAACTTCTGACGGCATGTTGCAGTTTCTTGCTGCTTCCAAGGACTTGGGTTGATTGGATGCACATGCTAAGGCAAGACCCATGCTGAGGTAAGGCACGTGGAGGACGCGTGATGTTTGGAGGGTATAAACAGGACTCTACAGAGTGATGGAGACAGAGTTTGGCTTGCTGGCACAGCTAGCTGTGCAACACTTGTGGGTCTCGATGATCTTCACTTCCCTGAGAGAGGCACAGCTGAGAGCTTCTCCTGGTGTCCCTCCAGGTCCCTCCTGCTGACTCGAGCTGAGGCTGAGGCCTAGCTGTCTCTGATAGGTCATACCACCATCACCACTGTTGCTATCCTGACTATACCAAACAGACTGCTGGTGTATCTGTGTGTGAAGTGTTTGCAAGTGGATCAAGCTGCTGCTGCTGACCTGGGAACTGAACTGCTGATTTCCAGACAACACAGATGGGAGTAGCTCCAAAGAACCATTTCTAAACAGGTCCACTTTCCCTGTATCCTTTCTTTTCCATGACTTCTGGTGGGTGTTGGGTTACAAGGAAGGTTAAAGCATTTAAGAACAATCATTAAAAGTGGGATTTGAGGGCTGAAGAGATGGCTCGGTGGGTAAGAGCACCGACTGTTCTTCCAAAGGTCATGAGTTCAAATCCCAGCAACCACATGGTGACTTACAACCACCGGTAATGAGATCTGATGCCCTCTTCTAGTGCATCTGAAGACAGCTACAGTGTACTCATATATAATAAATAAAATAAATCTTCTTTTTAAAAAAAAAAAAAGTGGGATTTGAGGAGCTGGTAAGATGGCTCAGCGGGTAAGAGCATTGACTGCTGTTCTGAAGGTCCTGAGTTCAGATCCCAGCAACCACATGGTGGCTCACAACTATTTGTAATGAGATCTGATGCCCTCTTCTGGTTCGTCTGAAGACAGCTACAGTGAATTACACTGGGGCCAACAGAGGTCCTGAGTTCAATTCCCAGCAGCCATACACATGATGGCTCACAGCCATCTGTACAGCTACAGTGTACTCATACACATAAAAAACAAAATACAATGAATCTTTTTTTTAAAAAAAAAAAAAAAGTGAGATTTGAGGGCTGGAGAGATGGCTCATCGGATAAGAGCACTGACTACTCTTCCAAGGGTCCTGAGTTCAAATCCCAGCAACCACATGGTGGCTCACAACCACCTGTAATGAGATCTGATGCCCTCTCCTGGTGTGTCTGAGGACAGCTACAGTGTGCTTATTTATAATAATAAATAAATCTTTGGGCCAGAGCAAGCAGGGACTGAGCAAGCGGGGTCTACCAGAGTGAGCGGGGCTGCCCAGAGTGAGCAGTGTCAACCAGAGCAAGCAGAGGTCCTAAAAAGTCAATTCCCAACAACCAGTTGAATGGTCACAACTACCTGTACAGCTACACTGTGTACTCATAAGCATAAAATAAATCTTTTTTAAATGGGACTTGAAAAAATTAAAAGTTACACAAGATCATACTGACCAGGAAGCACCCTGCAAGCAGAGTGCAGCCTGGAGAGTGGGCTACCCTCAGGCTCAGTACCCAACACACTCCAGAACTGGCTCCTTATCACCTTGAGCTCTCACCCTATGCCAGTCACCTGCAAGGCCCAGGCTGTGCATCTGCCCATTGCCTAGCTGCTCTCCTGCATGAGCATGAGGAGGCAGAGGGTCTACACACCGCCAACACACACATACCACATCCCACACACTGCCAGCACACACACACACCAAAGCTCACACCACCAGCACACACACACCACACATCCACACACAAACACACACACACACACCACATCCCACACACCGCCAGCACACACACCAAAGCTTACACCACCAGTACACACACACCACACATTCCACACACCACCAGCACACACACACACACCACACATCCCCTGCACAGGGACCAGGAGGGCTCAGCAGGACAAGGGTATACTAGCAGCAGTGGACAATGGAATGGTGATGCACTGCTCTTACGCACAGCAGGACATGTGTGAGTATTCGATTCAGACCCCACACACTCCTTTCCCAAACATGCCAACCTCCTTCCCAGATGCTGCTCAGGACCCAGCACAGCCATACAGACAGGCAGGCAAGGAGGGGCTCTTAGGCAGAGACTCCAGGATAGAGATAAGGGGCTGATCCTTCTGACACCTTGGTGACCCTGTTGTCATTGCTCATCCCTCCTGATAGGATAGGTGTCTCACTGATGGTCAGAGCTCCACAGGGGCAGGGAGTGGTTCTCACCCAGTGGCCACCCTGACTTCAATCTGGAGGCTCCCCATATGAGTATATAGGCTCTGGGAATCTATGCTGAGGCTCTGAGCATCCTCCCAAATCACCATGCCTTCAATGCTTCATGCCAGCCTCAAGGCCTGGATCCAGACAATGCCACAGTCCTCAGCAACTGACCAAGGCAGGGCTGCTGGATCAAGCAAAAAGACAGAAGGCTCAGAGGGTCTGAAAACTAGCAGCTTTAACAAGCAGTAATCAGAGGAAATGTCATTCTTGGTAGTTTGGAACATGGTGGGCTTGTAAATAGCTTGTCTGTCATGGGAATGAGTTCCCCGCATTTTACCCCATGGGATGGGGTCCTTGATAGTGACCCCATCAAGGAGCTATAGACTGAGAAGAGGTGAACAGAAGTTTGGACAGTGGGGTCAAGCCTGGGTCCATCATACCCCAGACTGACTAAGCCAGGGAGCCAAAGGGTCAGGGCAGTGGCAGGCTTAGGCTCTGCAGCTCTGGGAGGCTTTCTCTGTCCTCCAAGGCTCAAGCCCCATTCAGGTTCCCTCAAGCCAACAGCCACTTGCTCAATCCAGCACAGACTCCCACACTTGTTCATAAAGGCGTTCATCCTGGTCCTGAGGAATTTCCCAGGGGATGTCCTGCAACTCGGCTGAGAAGTAGAGGCAGCACTGATAGGAATGGCCTGTGGGCATGTGAATTCATGAGGGTGGCTTGGCATCTGCCCCAGCTCTGCTCCCCAAGTCTTCAGTGCCCAGTACAAAGCAGTGACACGGATGCTGATGGTAAGCACAGAAATCACCAGTACATGCAGACTCCAGGATGGCTCCTAATTCCAGCCTACTTCAAGTCTCCCAACATAACATTCTGTATAGCCCAGAACCCTCCTAGGCTCTGTGATCCCCAAACCTCTTAGCCTGGGAGAGTGTTCTATGGATGGGCCTTTGCTCCCCAGAACCAAGCAGAGCATGCCACAGACATGGTAAACTCTCATTCCTCTCAGCTGTCCCCACACACTCAAACAGAAAATCCCATCTCACTATAGCCATGGGGCACAGGAAGTCTCACCCAAGAATCTGTTGGTAGGACCATGGGAAAATACCACAGGGCTGCCAGCCACAAATCAGGCATGGCAGGAACACCAGCCTCCCGAGGTTGCCTACTCAACCCAACCACATCAAGACTCATATCCTGTCTTAGGTTTCTGTTCCTGCACAAACATCATAACCAAGAAGCAAGTTGGGGAGGAAAGGGTTTATTCAGCTCACACTTCCACACTGCTGTTCATCACCAAAGGAAGTCAGGACTGGAACTCAAGCAGGTCAGGAAGCAGGAGCTGATGCAGAAGCCATGAAGGGATGTTCCTTACTGGCTTGCTTCCTCCGGTTTGCTCAGCCTGCTCTCTTATAGAACCCAGGACTACTAGCCCAGAGATGGCACTACCCACAAGGGGCCCTCCTAACTTGATCACTAATTGAGAAAATGCCCCACAGCTGGATCTCATGGAGGCACTTCCCCAACTGAAGCTCCTTTCTCTGTGATAACTCCAGCCTGTGTCAAGTTGACACACAAAAGCAGCCAGTGCACATCCTCAGAAACAGTGAGACAGGAAGCAAAAGCTGCCTCAGCAGGAAGTGAACTGAGGGGACAGGAATGTGAATACAGTCTTCTATGACCCAAATCTGCCATCAGGTAGCTTGTCTAAAACACACAGGTATGTTTGCATGGTTGCTCAGGTCTATAAACCCAGCAATCAGGAAACAGAGATAGGGAGTCCCAGAAACTCAAGGCCAGCCTGGGCTACACAGTGAGTTTGGTGCCAGTCTAGGCAAAGGAAAGGGAAAGGGAAGGGAAGGGGAAGGAGAAGAAAGGGAAGAAGGAAGGAAGCAAGGAAGGAAGAAAAAAAAGAAAGGAAGGAAGAAATAGAAAGAGAGAGAGAGAGGGAGGGAGGGAGGGAGAGAGAGAGAGAGAGTGAGTTAAAAACAAGGCCAGAGAGATGGCTCAGCAGCTTGTATGCTGTCAAGCCTGATAGCCTGAGTTTTATCTCTGGGACCCAAGAGATGAAAGAGAATGGCTCCTTTCCTGCACTCTGACCTCCCACGACATGCATGAACCCACTGATATGTATATACTCAAGTAATATTCTTTTTGTTTGGTTGGGGTTTTTTTGGTTTTTTCGTGACAAGGTTTCTCTGTGCAGCCCTGGCTGTCCTGGAACTCACTCTGTAGACCAGGCTGGCCTCGAACTCAGAAATCCACCTGCCTCTGCCTCCCAAGTGCTGGGATTAAAGGCGTGTGCCACCACCGCCCGACCTCAAGTAATATTCTAAAAAGACAAAGCAAAGCTGGGAACAGGTCCATGGTAGAGGACTCGTCTGTCATGGGCAAGGCCTGAGGAGCTCTTCACAGCACTGGGGGCGGAGACCACAGTCCAAGAAGAATGGCAGGTTCCAGACCAGCCTGGTCTACAGAGAGTGTGAGGCATCTTAAGCTACATAGCAAGACCCTGTCTGAAAACAAAGCAGAAAAACCATGTAAACAACCAACCAACCAACAAAACCAGTAATGACTACAGAGAAGAGACAGCAGACACAACATGTAGTTTTAGCAGAGAACTAAAGGATTCAGGCCTATGGATGGACCTGAACTGTAAGCTGCCCTTATCTCTGTGTCCAGTTAACAGGAACCGTCTGAACAAAGAGGTGGATGGGAACAGACCCACTGTCCTAAATAATAAGCCACACAAAAGCCTCTCCACAGCCTGGGGGTTCTCAACTCCCACGCTGTCCCTGTCAGACTTACCTTCCTCTGCACTAGGCCCCACAGGGTCACCTGTCCCTGCCCAACAAGCCTGTAGTACCCAAAGAAGTGATGCCAGGCACAAGTTCCCAATGGTGACCACACACAGAACCTTCCCCAACTTTCCAAGCCCAGCAAGCACTGGCCTTGCCCCAGCACCTCTGCCCACCACCCAGGGCTCTGGGCCCTAGTGTCCCTTCCGCCACTGGCTCCAGGTAAAACAGACTGATACTTTATGTTTGAGCTTTATCCCCACTTCCAGGATTTGCATGTGGCCCATGCTGTGGGGTCCTGTGTGATCTACCACCCTCATTCATCTCAGCTGTGTTCTGCTACGTCCTCAGGCTCTTACCCAAAGTCCCTGAGGGGTGACAAAAGCAATCTAGGCTCTCCAGCCCCTGGAATCCATGAGACACTCCGGGCTTCAAATCAAGTTTAATAAATAAAATAGCATTGGGCAAAGGCAGTCTCGCGTCACAGTGTCCTCGGTGGGGCGAGGGACGGTCGAGTCCAGCCGTACAGGCTCAAACAGCACCGCTCTGCCAACACCGGGCGGAGCTGCCTGCCCAGGGACCCCACTCCAAATTGTAAACACCAACATAAATAAAATAGGGAGGCCAAGGACTGGATGGGCCCAGCCACCCTGCCAGGAGCCTCCAAAGAAATGAGACCCACAGGACAGGTGGGTGGCAGGGTGGTGCTTCCAGAGCTGTGCCCCAAGAGCCCCCAAGGAGAGAGGCAGGAAGGGAGCAGACCATCTGCTCCTCACACGCCTGGGATGCTGAGGCCCCACCACAGCACAGGGTGGGGAATGCAGGCAGGAGGCAGTTGGGGTATAAAGTGCGGCTTTTCCTGAAGTGAAGACGGCAAAGGGCCGAGACGGGCGGCCACAGGGCGAGGTATATGGCTCTGTGCCCCGAAGTCCCACGCTGAGCAGAGGCTGGAGGCCACACCCCGCTGTGGTGGGGAAAGAGCTGGCCTGTGGAGGGTGCCTGGGCAGAGGCTGCTGGTGCGGATGAGTCCTGCCCAAAGCCCCAGGCAGCACCGCCTAACCAGCCTCTGCTGGCTGAGGGGCCAGTGCCTGGCTCCATGGCATGGTGGCAGCCTGGACCGAGGCGGTGCTGGGTGCTGAGGTCTGGGGTATGTGTGGCCCTGGCCACTTCACTGGATCCCATCGTGTTCTGAAGCAGAGAAGGCAGCACACAGGCCTGCGTGGGAAGGGGGTCAGGACAGGAAGACTGACTCGCAGGCCTGGCAGTGCTGCCATGTCCATTCTGAGCACACGGACCCACAGACGACCAGGGGTCAACAGGTCATCACATTGCACCTATAGGAAACCATAAGCAAAGGTCAGTGGCCAAGTAACCCAGGTCTCACCCATCCGGACCAGCTGCCCCCACCCAAACACAGCTCTGGTTTCTGCCTGAATACCCCTGCAGCATTATGGAGCATGAACAATGAAAACATTGCCGAGGAGAAAACTAAAGCTGTAGAAGTAGTTTACTGCAGCCCACAGCAGACAGCTACAGCCCTGGGCACTGGCCAGCCTGCTCATGCTCCAGCCTGTGGAAGCTACCAAGAGTGACACTCACTGTGACAAGGGCTCCGAGTGCAGTGTGGAGGCTGGGCACGCTGGATGGCCAGTTAGGAAGGGATTCACATCCCCAATGCCAATGAGTCCAAATTCAGTGACCGACAAGGCCACCTGTGCTGGAGCCATGGGCTCTGCAGTGTCCTCGCTCAGATCCACAGGGCTGGACGCAAGGGGCAGCTCCTCGGGTAGGGCAAGGTCCACAGCCAGCCTGGGGCTAGTGCCCGGCTCTGGAGCAGCAGCAGCCGGTGGGAGTTCAGCAGAGGTGGCCAGGCTAGAGGGCTGCTGGAGCGAGGGTACAGCAGGGGGGTCATCCAGCTGCTGGAACGGACGTGGTCCTGGCTCTGAGGAAGGGAGGGCATCCGAGCCTACACCAGGCTGATCGAGTCCACCAGCTTCAATGTCCACATTCAAAGGCTCTAAAGGGAGAACAGTGACAACAGCCTGAGCAGAGGCTCAGCTCCTCCCACAGCCCCATACGCTCCTCTCGGATCTCACTTAGGCAAGGCCTCCTTACAAGAAGCCTGCCATACCAATGGGCCTAGCCAGAGACTACGAGGTCAGGAGCAGACCATGTCCACAGCATTAGAAACAGGAATCAGAGGCCCAGAGATAAAGCATTAGGGCTCTGCTGGAAATGGTGACACTGGACAGTTCTTCAAACCCATAGGCACCACACAGGGACTGAAATGATGCCTCCACCAAGCAGCAGACTTCATGGGAGGCAGCATCCATCCTTTCATGTCCCCTGTGTGAATGTACTTCTGTCCTCTCCCAGCCACAGGGTAAATGAGGTTGGCATCTGGGGGTAGGACCTAGCAGGCCCACTGCTCACTGTGGGAACTAACTGCCAAAGGTCTTGTGTTCCCTGTCCTTACCCACAGCCCCACCTCATGTGGACTCACCCACAGGCACCCCTGACTCAGACTGCAGCCGGGCATGGCCATCAGGGTCAAGCCCATCCAGGTCCTGTTCAGTATCCCTGTGGAAAGAGCTATGAAGAGAAGGGAGCCAGGGAAGGAGGACCCCACCAGAAGGGCAGCCCCACATCCCACCACAGCCACCCTGGCCAGATCAATAGAATGAGCACGCACGTGGTTCCAGAGGAGACAAACTTCCTCCGGCCCAGCCGCGTCTGCTGGGCAAAGTAGTCGTAGCGCTCGGACTTCTTCCATAGGTAATAATACTCCACACACTCGCCCACTGACCGCGTGCGTACCTGTGTGAGCCATAGGCATGCTTTGGGCCTCACTGTGGGCCACAAGGCAGGAGAGACTTCCTCTGGTACTCCATGAGAACTCACCTACTGCTTCTAGTCCCCACCAGTGCCCCATCAACTAGCACCCCAGGCCTTCTTTCCCGGACACCATGAGCACCTGCCTCCTGCACCTCAGACCCATGCACCAGGACATCTGTGCTCCTCCACACAGACAGAGCCTCCAGCCAGAGAGCTGGAGTCTAAGATGCTGGCTCATGGAGTCAGCTGCTATTGTGACCATGAACTTGGAGCCATCCTGAAGACACAGCTGAGGACATGCACTGCAATGGGACCCAGTGTTGCTCAACTGTCTTGTCAACAACCCAGAGCACATGTCAGGCATCCATGAAGAAAGCCCGCACTGCATATGGGTGGGGTCTAGGATGAATCACAAAAGAAACAAGAAGCCAGCCAAGCACCCATGTCTACCTCCTCGCTGACTGAGAAAGAACTCAGTGTGACCAACTCTCATATTCCCAGGGCCAGGGTGACTGTATCCTCAAATCACAACCAGTAACCAAGGTCCTTAAGATGTCTGTGGCCAGAGGTGTGGTCACAGCAACGAGTAAGTGACTAATACAGAAAACTGATACTGAGAAGGGGCACCTGTGTGGAAAGACCAGCCCATGTGGTCCGCAAATGTCTGGGAGGACCATCAAAGTTTCATGGCCACTCTGATGGGAATTCAGAAGAGGAGAATGTAGAGAGAAACATGCACAGTGGAAGCCATGAGCTTCCCAAGGGAACAAGGCTGGCCTAAGACCACTCTGTTACCTTTGGCAAAAAACTCTAGCTGCCTCCTGTCTGATTCCTAAACACTGAAGTGGAACCAAACTCAAAAGTAACAGACAGAGCTGGGCATGGCGGTGCACGCCTTTAATGCCAGCACTCAGGAGGTGAAGGCAGGTGGATTTCTGAGTTCAAGCCAGCCTGGTCTACAGAGTAGGCCCAGGACAGCCAGGGCTACACAGAAACACTTGAGCCGGCCTTTGCTACTTTGTGGGTTTTTCTTTTTCCCACCATTTATCTCCCCAAACCCCCATTTCACTCTATCTATCACTAGATGGGAGAGAAGGAAAGAAGGAGAGAAAGGGAGGGAGAGAGAGGGGAGAGAGAGAGAGAAGAGATCCCTAAATCTGATTTCTTTCTTCTTATTTCTTCTTTGAGCACAACTATGACAAACTGCAGCCAACCACCATGAATGACCAACAACCACCAAACTAATCTCTTGAGGCCCTAGCATTTATATACTATAAAGTTCCCAGAATTGCAAACTTTACACAATTGCAAAAAAACTATCAAACGATCTGCAGCTGGCAAAACCACAACTTTTCTAGCGCAAGAGGCGAATCACACACAGTCAGCTGCTGAGGAGAATCTGAAGTAGCCCCATACCCTACACCTGAGATTAAACAAAAATGTATTCTTATATCTGTTTTCTAAAGAAACCAAAATTCCAGAATTGTCACAAGAAACTGTCACAAAAACAAAAACAAACACAGGCTCACTGCTCTATGGGAAAAAAAATATTCAAAATGGGACTGCCCACTCACTGTGCACTGTACACTGTGCCCTGTCAGATCAACAGTGAGAGAGAATAGAGCAAAGAAAATGTGAGGTTCAGCGGGGAAAAAGAATTCAAGCAAGATCCCAGCTGCAGATCTGGCTCCAAATGCAGCTTCAAGCACTGAATCCCTAAGCTCCGCCGGGAGCAAGCAGAGAAGGCACAGAACCCAGCAAGGAAGGTCTCAATTGTGAAAACACCAATCCATTTAAAAAGAGCACTGAGCTGAGGTCCCTGAAGGGGGTCCCTTCCTCAAAGCAGTGCCCCAGGAAAGTGACTCCCCAGGTCCAGCCAAAGTATTGAGGCCACTGCAGCACTGACCCAAGGGGCCACCACATGGTAGGCTGGCAAAAAAAATACTCAGTGGCACCAGACACCTGGCACTGGCTTTGCAGACACACAACGCTAGTGCAAGGAGCCAAGGAGGCTTGCACCAACGTTCTGGAAATCCACCAGGACCAGGAGGCCTTGAGATGCCACTGGGGTAAAGCAATAGCCCATGTAAAGTGGTGATGGTGAAGCCCAAGTTCCCATGGAGAAACCAGGATGCTGGAGGTGCAAAAACCACAGGACATCCGCCAAGCAAGCCGCAGGCTTGGAGTGGAGCAGGAGTGGAGCTGGCCCTAAGAGGCTACATGTGCTGTGGGCAACACAGCTATAGTGACAGAGGCCACTGGAAGCCAGATGAATTCATCGAGAGCAGGACACGGAGCTAGGGCACGTGGATTCTGCTGTGCACAGGCTGTCTCAGCAGTGCTTGGGTCTGGCCTTCCTTTGCTATGCAAAGAGAACAGTAATGCATACTGAGCACCACTGTATAGAAAATGGAACTTACAGTTTTGCTTTGGGTTGCTCTGTTTGGGTTTTGTTGGTTTTTGGTTTTTTGAGACAGGGTTTTCTGTATTCTTGCTTATCCTAGAATTCACTCTGTAGACCAGGCTGGCCTCAAATGCCTTTAATCCTGTCTTAGTCAGGGTTTCTATTCCTGTACAAACATCATGACCAAGAAGCAAGTTGGGGAGGAAAGGGTTTATTCAGCTTACTTCCACAAGGCTGTTGATTACCAGAGGAAGTCAGGACTGGAACTCAAGCAGTCAGGAAGCAGGAGCTGATGCAGAAGCCATGGAGAGATGTTTTTTACTGGCTTGCTTCTCCTGGCTTGCTCAGCCTGCTCTCTTATAGAACTCAAGACTTCTAAGCCCAGAGATGGCACCAGCTACAAGGGGCCCTACCCCCTTGGTCACTAATTGAGAAAATGCCCCACAGCTGGGTCTGATGGAGGCACTTCCCCAACTGAAGCTCACTTCTCTGTGATAACTCCAGCCTGTGTCAAGTTGACACACAACACCAGCCAGTACAAATCCCATGTGCAAGGATTAAAGGTGTGCACCACCATCCCTGGTAATACTTATTTTCTGTGTCTGAGTATTTGCCTGCACGCAGTATGCATATGCACCACATGTGTGCCTAGTGCACCTCAAGTCAGAAGAGGGTGTCAGATCTCCTGGAACTGAAGTCGCAGTCACTGTGAAGTGCCACGCAGCACTAGGAATCAAATTGGGGTCCTCTGCAAGGGCAGTTACTGCTCTTAACCACTGAGTCGTCTCTCCAGTCTCGGCAGCCTGTAACTTATAATTTAAACTTTACATCGAGTCCCAGAAAAGACTTTGGCACAGTGCAGGGACAGGTGCCATGAGTTAGAGGAAACTGGACGATTCCCATCAGGAGCCCTCCAGGAACAGGGGAGGAAGGACCAGACAAGTGAAAGCTGAGGTCTGCTGAGGTCATGAGAGATGTGACAGCGAATCACGTCTACTCGACTGGATTGCAGTCACCTAAGAGACATAGCTCAGATTGTCAGAGTCTCCAGAAATTTAAATGGTATACAGAAAACACCCTGAATAGAGAGCACCACCCCATAGGTAGGGGTCCTAAGTGAACAATGAGGGAAAAAGCAAAAGGCAAGCGGAGAATCTACATCTGTACTGGGCGGCCAGGAACTGAATGTAAGCAGCCACCTCAAGCTCATCAGGGCTTCCCTCCAAACTGAGAGTCAACACACACAACCTCTCCTAAAAGACTCTGGTCCAGTACTTCAGCACACTGACACCAGGGACTGAGACAGGACACAGGTGCAGTGTCAGAGAAGTGATAGGTAGGACACAGGTGCAGTGACAGGGAAGAAGTGACAGGACACAGGTGCAGTAACAGGGAAGTGACAGGACACAGGTGCAGTGACAGGGAAGTGACTGGCAGGACACAGATGGAAATCATCCCATGGCCATCAGCTCCTTCCCTCAGGATGCCTCATGCATCTGAATCCCAGAGCTAAGCCACACTAAAACCTGAGGCACTCTTAACTTCAATGTCCCGCGTAGTGTCCCGACAACATCTACACAGGCCCTCCAACAAAATGCCCTGACTCCCAGAGCCACACCTGCCCAGCCACACTTTGTAGAGACCCAGTCTCCGGACACCCACCCTTCCCAGAGGCCAGGCCGCCTCTGAAGAGTAGGGCATGGAGAGGCCAAGCTCACAGGCCTTCACGCCTCCTAAACAAGGGCACAGTCTATCTTCAGAGCCCAACCAGGCTGAACCTGGATTTGCAGATGCACTCCTGCTTTGACAGTTCATGGCTGAGTGCTGCGTCTGGCCAGCTGTAGGCACAGTCAGATCAAGTAACATCCTAATGACACCCCAGGTCCAGAACTCACCCCTGCACTACCTACCACTCACAGATGACACCAACACCCCAGGGTGAACAGGTCCCCAGGTTCAAGGCTAGAAGCAGGGCTGGGTCTGCCAGCTTTGACAAAGCCTGACAACCAGCAAGGACGAGGAGAAGGACAGAGAGCTGAGGCCAGTATGGAATGTCAGCCAAGAGCAGGACAAATTCCCACAGGGACTCAGGTCTACGAAGGGAAGACAGGCTCAGGCAGCCCTTATCTCTACTGAGGACTCAAAGGTCACAGGACCAAGCAAGGGGTGGGGTGGGGAGGAGCCAGCTCAGGCTCAGGAGCCTGCCCTGTTGGTGATGACTACAGTCAAGACCAGAGAGAGCCACGCACAGTAGGGCAGGTGTGCTGGGAAGAGGATGCCTCACTCACCTTGTTGGCCTGAATGAGATGAAAGTTCTTCCCGTGAACACGGAAGCCATGTTCAAAGTTCCTGCACTCCTCCTCGCTCCAGGCACAGAGCCCGTCTGCAAACAGAGGGGTCACTTAGACAGCTCAGGGGCAACAGAGACAGGAGGGGAGCCCGGAGCTGTAGCTCACCTCTGATCACCTTTACGTTGAACCTCAGCCTGCGCAGAGCCTCCTCCACATTGAAATTACACTTCACAAGCTCATACAGCGCCTAGGGTAGAGAGTGATTGGCCTTTCCCACCAGTCTACCAGGGCTAGCACAGAGCATACTTACACCATGGCCCCAGAACCACAGGCTGCACCCACAGCACAGCCCCAGGGCCACAGGCTGCACCCACAGCACGGCTCTCACAGCTACTACAACGGTGTTTGCACCTTGGCCATGACAGCTGTCAGGGGTGAGTGCCTGCACCGTCATACCAGGAGTGACATGGAGCACTGACACCACTGTCCCTCACAAGTGGGTTCAATGTGAGCTCCATCCCACTGGCCACACTGTCTGACCATCCCCTGGCTGCTGCCCAACATGTGGTCCCTACCTGCTCACTGTCCTTCACCACCTCGCCCTCTGGGATCTGGGGGCCAGCCATCTCCTGCCACCTCCGTTTCACTGCCCTGTACAGGAACTCCTCCACCTCCCGTTCTGGAAGCACACTGGGGCTCCACAGCAGCTGGTCTTCATTTTCATAGACTGTGGAGAGAGAGGCTGAGAGTCAGGAGTGGCAGTGGCCACCCATAGTGGGGGAGGCAGGGCAGACACTCCGGCACCTCCCATTGGGTAGCACCAACTCCAGATATTTGCAGCTTGGCATGACCCATGGACACAAGCCGGCTATGGGCACTCAGGGAAAAGTCAGGACGCAGTGTGCAGACAACAAAGTTGAGGTGTGAAGCCAGAGAATGAACCCACAGCAGGTCGCAAGTGATTCTGGAAGGGCTATACTTCCTCTTAGGATGTCACAAACAAAGGACACATCAGAGTTGGTGCCACTGAATGTGGCCACCTGCAGACAGAGCAGACAGGGCAGGAAAAGGAGCAAAGCAACAGATCGTGTGCAGAGAGCAGTGGCACCCACCTATGATACCAGTCAGCACTCAAGGGCACAAGCCAGAGGATCATCAGCTCAGGGCCAGTCTCAACAGAATGTTCTAGGCCAGCCTGAACTACAAGAGACTCCGTCTCAACAGAGGAAAATGAAACATACAAACAAGACAATGGAACACGCAGACCGAAGTCTATGAATCATCAATTGAATCTGTCATTTAAAAATTCACACAAACATAGTGTGGTGAGGACATCTTTAATCCGAGCACTCAGGAGGAGGAGGCAGGTGAACTCTGGGAATTTAGGCCAGCCTGGTCTACAGAGAAAGTTCCAGGAGAGCCAGGGCTATAAAAAGAAAACTTGTGCCAAAAATCAAAACAAGTAAAACCAAAAGGGAACCACAGGCCCACATGGCCTCATTGAAAAACTCTCTTACACTTTGTGGAACACACTCACAGATTCTGCCCCACTCTGAAGAAAAGCAACTTCAACACTTCCACAGGGCAGCATAACCCTGGTGTTAATACCTGACAAAGAACAAAAGACCAACTATAGGCCACTGCCCCATGGGCACACACACGTGCAAGACAGCATGGAAGAGAAAGACACTCATGTCAACTCCGTAGCAGGCAAAGACTACACACATGAACAGTGGGTATCACCCTCCGCTGCCCACCAAAGACCTGGGCTCCCTAGACCCTCATTTACTTACATCCATTTGTATGTATACTTCCACTTAGAGCCTGGCTATGTGTGTGCCTAGAGCCCATAGCTGAGCATGTAGCTGGGGCTCACTATGTTGGGTCTCCCTCAGACACAGACTGATGTGTCTTATTCTGAGTCACCAGCTAGGAAGCATTTATAGAAGCCAAATTGAGTAAACAGGTCCCTGGGGTGCGCCTGGGAGAGTTATCCCCGGCCCCCGGTCCCTGCCTCCTATTTCCTGTCCACCATGAGGCAGCCCCCGCTGCCAGATACTCCTCATGGCATATTCTTTTGCCTGGACACACGGAGCCCAACAACTAAGAACCAACCATCTGAAACTGTAAGCCAAAATAGGTTTGTTTGTTTTAAATCGTGTGCATGCGAATACACACACACTCACTGAGTAAAGTCTGAAATGAGCTTATCTCCCAGGCATTTGGTCACAGCAGCAATCAGCAGGAGCTAACACACTGTCTACTGTTGATGTGACCTCCCTCCAGAACACTGCTCTACCTGTCTCCATGGAGGCTCATGGAGTCTTCATGGACGGCACCACTCCAGCTCCACAACTCAGAGGCAAGTACAAACAGCAGAAAGTGCCATACATAAGCACAGGGCACAGCAGCTATCAGAGGAAGGAGCCACGCTCCGTCACGCACACATATGAAAGCACAGCAAGCCTCGTGTGCAGCTTACAGAGCACAGTTTCAAGAAGGCAGACTATAAGCGGCCTGTGGAGGACAACCCTTCATGGCAGGGCTGGTCCAGAAGGCAGGCCGGCCCAAGAGCGGTGAACCCAGCCGAAGTGGCCTTTCACCACAGCGGCCTGATCCGGAGCACACACTGGACACCCAACAACAACAACTCACTCTCTGCTGAGGTCAGCAGCTGGACAGAGGGGCTCTTCCTCTGTGGAGGTGTCAGCCCTGAGCACTGTCTCCAAGCATGGCGTAAGTGAGACTTCTCCATGGTCACCCTGACTGGCCCCACAGAACAGTAAGACAAGAAAAACAAACGGGATGGCTCAGCAGGTGAAGGTGCTTGCCACCAAGCCCAACAACCTAAATCTTAGCCCTGGAACCTACTCGGGAGAACAATCCTGCCAGGCTGTCCTCTAGCCCCCACATGTGAATGCAAGTACACACATGCATACACACATAAAGTGTAGATATGTGTAAGTGTGTGTATAAGAAATGTGAAGAAAGAAGCTAAACTGTTCCCAGCAAACGACATAACATACATAACAACCCTCAAAGCACCGGCCAGGCACTGCACGGATGGACAGAGAATGGAGGCCATGCTGGCATCAGGAAGGCAGGCAGGCTACAAGCTGGGGACTACCAGGAACAGAAGCGATCAGGATTGTGTCTCAAACACACAAATAACTCCTACAAACCAGGATGTGCATGTGCTGCACAGGGTTAGGCCTACAGAGCAAGGTACTGACAAGGCGGGCAGCAACTGCAATGCCTGCACACTGGGGAACTCTCTAGGGATGATGTGACACCAACCAAGAGATGAACGTGCAACTAAGGAAAACCTGGCAGCAACATGCAAGCAGCACACACTCTGTGGGCAGTCCGCAGAGGCACTGACGCACAAGGCCCACCAGGTCTGGGCTCAAGGACACAGTGGGCTACGTGTAGGTGATGTGTTGTGTGTCTATCTCTATGCCCCACTCTGCGTGTCCCTGAGCCTGTACCTAATCGGGCACACCCTGCACAGCCCACATCCGGGCACTCAGCCCCTACAAGGTCCCTGGCCCCAGCTGCTGAACACAGCAGGAAGTGATCTATGGCAGTCCTGGCCCTGCTGGGGCAAAAAGTCCTAACAGGAAGTGACCTCCCAGATGAAGGAACAATGAGGGAACACAGGAGCAGCAAGTATATGGCTCCTGGGGCAGGCCCACTCAGGGAAAGGTACCCCTGGTAGTGCGGTAGAGACAGACGGCAGTGGAAACCATGGTCTAGGCAAGGCTGTTACCCTGGAGCTGGGCTAAGGATGGTAAACTCCATCCACAGACAGAAAGCAGGAGCTTTCAAAGATGCCAGCTACCCCTGGGGCCCCTGGGCGAGACCCCACGAGGTCTCCAGAAACACTTACTCTTTTCACAATGTCGGTTCAAGTGCAGGGTGTTGAGGTCAGCTTGGAATTGAGGCCCCACCATGATCTCCTGCAGAGACAAAGGCCAGGCTCAGGGTGAAGAAGTGACCAGCAGATGCAAAGCTGGGACCCTAGGAGCACCATGTGCTTCAAGCAGAGGTTGTCACAAAGAGCTATGGGTCTGCCTGCCAACTCCCACTTCCACACTGTGTGGATGAGACAGAACGCCCTGCTGCCTGGCCCTGCACACCAATGCAGGACACTGGGCCACATCACAGGTTTAGTCATCCCCACAGCGGCAGGATCACAGCCCAGGTCCACACACAAAGTGGGGCCTCCTGTCTCTGAGACAGGCCTCAAAGTTCATGGGATCCTGCCAGCATGGGTGATGGACTAACCACGCAGCCCCATAGGCATGGAGTGATGGACTAACCACGCAGCCCCATAGGCACAGGGTGATGGTAGTAACCACACAGCCCTACAGGCACGAGGTAATGGGAGTAACCACACAGCCCCACAGGCACGGGGT
>JADRCD010204379.1:0-28050 GCA_019843815.1 Montemys delectorum | reverse complement strand
CAACAGTTACAAGCACTTACTGTCCTTTCAGAGGATGCAGCTCCAGTTCCAGAGGATTTGATGACATTCTCTGTCCTTCACAAGCATCTGCATACATGTATGTAGCACACAGGCAGGCAGACAGGCAGGCAGGCAACACACACACACACACACACACACACACACACACACACACACAGCGCACATACACAGCTAAATGAATAAGTACCTTTTTTCTAGTAACAAACCTGTTTCAGTGTAGAAAAAGAGGTACCTCTTTTTGCTAAAGTTACACACATGAGAGAGGTAATAAGTTGATCACATTTGAAATATGTGCTAGTTCCTTGAAAAATGAAAACAAGAACAGGGTCCATATTATTAACTGTTTAATTTATATCCTTTATCATGCTTCTTAGCTAGCTATCATTGCCTGTGCCTACCATGAGGAATATATGTCTGTGTGCAGTGTGTGTTCTCCAGCATAAATCATGGCTTACAAAATAATGATTATCCAAAACGGCAGTTGCTGAGTTCAAGCGTCTCTCTTCTTCATACCTGCCCTGCTGTCACATAAACAGTAGCAATGCTATAGGTATGGTAGAAACTCTGCTTTGCATAACTTTTGTAGCAATTGGGAATGTAATTCGACTTTCACACTTTTGTCAACACGTCTTCTCCTTTCTTTTACTCATCCTCATAGGATCTGACTTTCTGCTGACTTTGGGAGATTTAAATTAATATAGAAACTTATATCTGGCTCTACTAGAAGGAGTGTGTCTTAGGGTTTCTAATGCTGTGAAAACACCATGACCATAGCAACTCTTATAAAAAAGAACATTTAATTGGTTCAGAGGTTTGGTCCGGCTACAGATGGTGTCCAATGTGGCAGGCAAGAATGCACTAGAAATTTAAGATTCTTAGCCTATGAGTTAGAAATTTAGTTAGAAATTTGGAGGTTTGGAGAGCAGACCGGAGTAAAGTCACATGACTCAACTACAGGAACTTTGAAACAAAGAAAAAGGGCTCTGAGGTCCCCTGTTGTGAAAACAGACAAGATGGCTGCTCTGAGTCAGAGAGGCAGAGAATGGAAGCTGCCTACTTCTTGGGGCAGATATTGATTGAACTGTGAATTTATGAAATAGGGATTATTTGCTTTTAGGATAGATTTACATACAGATTTTGTCCCAATCAAGTTGGGAATTTCGCCTGCAGTTCAGAACTAGAATAGGGAAAATTTACTGACTCCTAAGTAGAAAGCAGGGCTAATTGCCACTATGAACAGGTATTGATAGATATCTGTGGCTCCATCTATAACAGATAGATGGTATATTTAAATCTACAGGAAACTCTTATTCTTTGTTCATGGGCTTCATGGGAGTTTTGAGTTAATTTCCTGACATGGTAGAATAAAAAAAAAAAAGCCTAAAAATAGGCACATACACTATTTTAGTTCACTTCACTTGTTTTAGATTGTTTTATTTTTCAAAATGGGTGTGATTTTGAGTGTTGCAGTTATATTATTCCTCTGGAAGAGAGGTCAAGCTAAAGGTTTTCTGGTTACTGGCTCAAGGATCTGCTGATTTGGGAGAAAGGTTTTGTCTTTGCGTTTTTAGAAAAGGTGATTACTGTCTATATACCTTCCAGAGTTATATGGATCAGATATGATAGAGGAAGACCACCTGAAAATAGATTCAGATGACTCAAACAAACTAATAAACAAACAAAAAAGATTCTTTGTACCATCCTTCACATGACACAAATGAAGACTTAAGATTAGAACAAAATTTCATCCTAACTAGTTTGAACACCCTACACAGACTAATGCAATCCATACAGATATCTTGATGATACTAGAATTTTGTTTTGAAATTTGCATATTATAGAATATACAGTCTTGGTGAGTCTCATTGTCAGACATTCTGAACATGACCTGCTTGAATGCCTGATCTTTTGGACTTTCAGCTGCATCCAGTCAGGACACAGACATCAGAGATGAAAACAATCATTGGTATAGCTTTCTTAAGGCCAAACAACTCCCCCATTTTCCTTTCCCCCGCCCCTTCAAAGATATCTCAATGCCTATAATCAGCTGGAAGTAGTTATGAAGAGTCATCACCCTGGTTCCCTGGACTTGGAGGTCTAGAGGTGGTTAGAATAAACAGAAAGACAACTAGAATAGTCTTTGTGGGGAATTTTGAAATGCTCATGATTGAATAGGGAGGAAATAGCTAGAATTGACTGTGTAGCCATAATCTTATTTGGTAGAAATCTTTATAATTGATACAAAGTTGAAGTTATAATCCCTTACATTGGTACAGAATTTATTTGATACAAATTTAAAGTTTTATTGGTATGATTTCTTATTGATATAAAATTGGGATTAATATTGTTACTCTCATATAGGCATTGTGCCTATACAGCACATTTAAGAATACAAGGCTTAGACCCAGTCCTTCTATATCTGCTATTATAAACTGTTTTTAGATTATTAAGTGATACAAGTTAAGGGCCAGATAGCAAACTCATGGTTCTGAGTTAATTAAAAGGGTGTTTTTGAGATATTTCAATTAGAGATATTTCAATTAGAAATGGCTGAGAGTAGTCAAGGCTTAACAGTTCAGAAATGCTTTACATAGATAGATAGTCTTCAAAGGTATCAGAAGTCCACAGAATATGATGTTTACAGACTTTTTTTATTAGATCATTTGACTAAAGACCTGTCTGCTCTTGACAGCACCCCTTTCTTGGATTCAAAGAAGAAATTGAGCATCACTGGAGTGCTCCAGTTGTGGCCAGACAGCTACTAGGCAAGAATTGCCTCAACTCATCTACAAACAAATATTGTCTAGAAAAGGACACACTATGCAGAATAGTCAATCTATAATCTCTGCTAAGACAGGGTAATTAGCCTGCCTTACAAAGGTCTGTCAGATGATCCTGGGCCAGAAGACTGAAGACTAATACGCCAATGTTTTGAAGAATAAGGGACTGACCAAGTGATCAGTGGTCTCTATAAATTGACTAAGTTTTGAAAGCTGTGTTTTGTGCTTCTCATATTTTCAGGTAATATTACTCATTCTTGGACTTCTGACAGGGTTGAAGACTGGTAGTCTCATAGCCAATCCAAGCTATTTAACATTGAGAAAGATGATACAAATTTGAGGGGATGGTTTTCAGATGGCATACAATCTAAAACCAGGACATAAGTCAGGTGTAGAATTATAAGTCTTTTAAGTTAGGATAGTTGATAGTGTTTTATTTAATTGACAAAAGTAATGGACTGAGTGTTAGGTCTATCTTGTACTTTGTAAATTACGGAATGGTAATAGTTATACTTAGATTATATTTTAGAGAAATGTTTATTTTTTATTGGACGGAAGAGGTGAAATGTGCCAGAACCTTCCTCTTATGAATAAAGATTTCAGGGGACCAATCACTGGGTGAGGAGTAGGCAGGACTTCCTGGTCAGGGAGAGGAAGAAGGGAGGAGAGAGAGAAAGAGAGAGAGAGGAGAGAGAGAGAGAGAGAGAGAGAGAGACAGACAGACAGACAGACAGACAGACAGACAGACAGAGGAAGAGAGAGACGAGCTTTTGGTTGGAGACAGCTTGAAGGACAATATGTAGCTAACAAGTGGCCCCCAACCAGGATTCCCCACCAGAGAATTTATATTTAATATGGCGTACAAGATTAGGATGCTAGTTGTTGCACCCAGTGATTGCGTTGCCTTTTGATTCTAAACTAAAAAACAAACAAACAAACAAACAAAACAGAAGTAGAAATTATCACATACCCAAACTGAAATTACATTGTCTAAAAGATGTGTAACTTTTAAATGTTAACCAAAACAACCTTATCAACACATTCCCTGAACTCACATGCAACATTTCACAATGTAACAGTTATTAACAATGTAACAATTTTTGAGCCAAGTGTGGTGGTGCATCTCTGTGATTCCCGCATTTGGCAGGTGGAATCAGGGGCATCGGGAGTTCAAGTCATCCTTAGCTATGTGGCAAGTTCAAGGCCAGTGTATTAATTACTTTTTTTTTTTTTTGAGACAGGGTTTCTCTGTGTAGCGTTGACTGTCCTGGAACTCACTCTGTAGACCAGGCTGGCCTTGAACTCAGAAATCTGCCTGCCTCTGTCTCCCAAGTGCTGGGATTAAAGGCGTGCACCACCACTGATTAATTACTTTTCTATTGCTTTCCTATTCTATTCTATTTATATTGCTATTAATTACTTTTCTATTTCTAATACACCATGACAAAGGCAACCTATAAAAGAGTTTAATTGGACGTAGTGTTCCAGAGTGTTAGAGTGTACCATGGTGGAGTAAGGCCTTGTAGGCAGCTGCAATAGCAGCTGAGTGATCACATCTTGTTCTTTAACTAGGAGGCAGAGAACACATGGGAATAGCACTGAGTGTTTACAAATTTCAAGCCCACCCCCAGTGACATATCTCCTCCAACAAGGCTACAACTCCTAATCCCTCCCCAACAAGCATTCAAACATATTAGCCTATGGGGGAGGAGGACTTTTCATTCAAACCACCGCAGTCTGCCTGGTCTATGTGAAACCTTATATCAAAAACCACATAACTATATACTACATTCCAATTGGCTCACCAGCTATGGCTCATAAGCTGTTTTTAAAAAGTGAAACAAACTAATTACTATGATGTTTTGAAGGTCAAACATAAGAACAATTTCATAAGGTGCATAGGAAATCAGCTTTGAAGTTCTGCTCCATTAAGAATCCAAATGGAGAAAGTTCTCATGCTTATGAAATTCTTTCTGGTGTCAAGAAAGGAAATGACTGACAAAGGAAGCAAACAGACAATTAAAGATCTGGCTCTCCCACTGATGTCTTTGCTATGTTCTTTTGGAAAAGGAGAAAGGATATACATCACCTTAGGATATTTATATGATGGCACAATGAGAAACTTGGCTCTGCAAAACAATATGCCTTGTGACAGTGGTGAAGGCCAAGGCGTTAAAAGAGAAGTAGTAGAGTGCACAGGTACTACACAGGGACTGGAATTCAAACAAGGACTCATCAGCTAGGCTGGGGTGGTTCAGCAAATTCAGTCTGTCTGCACAGAATTCTAAGCCGTGGTGAACAGATCAGTTCTAATATAGTAAATGTCAAAGTTCAGTAAAAAGAAGATAGTCCAAGCTTCTGGAAGTTCATATTGACAAAGACATAAAAGATGACTAAAATACAACACTCTGTAATGACAGAGACCAAGGACCAAGACTGGAGTCAGGAAATGCTATCCTTCTTTTAAATCAGGACAGTGATATTTTTACTCAACAGGAAGGTCTTTATATGTGAAAGGACATACAAATGTTTGAAGCAGTGTTCAGTTTCCACAAGCAAGTGTTCACTTTGAGGGCCAAAGAAACCATAGTCCTCATCTTTCATCTACATCAGACTGTTGTCCATGAGAGATGACAGCTGTGTGTTCAACTAAGGTGTGCTAGTTTATTGTCCACCATATGATAAGGAATGCCTACTTGTCAAGCTTAAAGTAGACTTTCCTGAAAAATAAATGGCTTTCAGTAAACTCTTTGCTATTAAAATGAAATCCTTCCTGGAGGTTACAGAACAGAATAAACCAGTGAAGTAACTAACATAAGACTGGTAGACTTGCATTCAAACTAAGAAAGACGGTACCCTGGTCATGAAGACATATGTAAATACAAACATCATTCCAGCATGCCCAAGGTGCTGTGTAACTCTATTTTTTCAAAACCTACGTTTAATGATGGTTCTTAAATGCTTTTAACCTCCCTTCTAGCCTATCACCCACCAGAGGTAGTAGAAAAGAAAGGACACGGGGGAAGTGGACCTTTTTAGAAATGGTTCTTTGCTGAAAATCCCATCTCTGTTATAAGGAAATCAGCAGTTCAGTTCACAGGTCAGCAGCCACAGCTTGATCCACTTGCAACATTTCACAGATATACCAGCTGTCCAGTTCAGTAGTATAGGTATAGCAGCAGGTGACATGACCTAGCAGGAATTAGCCAGGCAGGAGGGATTTGGATCAGCAGGGATGTCAGGAGCTGTGCCTCTCTCAAGGAAGCAAGTTGAGTTCGATTTATACATCCTTCAAATATCACATGTCCAGAGTGCACAGAAGCAGCAAGAAACTGCAGCACACCACTGAAAGATTTTTCATGCGTTTCTCTTTGTGGAGTTTTGACAAATGGAGCTCAACTATACAATGTAAGGCGAATCCATAATGTGTGTCATTAGTGAAGAATCCTTTATCACATGTCCTTGCATGTGCTTGCTTTAACAGAACATTCTTTTACCTGTATACACTCCAGAAAAACAGCTGCAGCAAAACACCATCCAACATAACTGACTTTCCAAAGAACTCTTAAGTTCCCACTTCAGTGCTGTTCAAGGTCAGACTTCTTAATGGACCAGTGAGTAGAACTGGGTGGTCTTTGTGGTGTTTTGTTCTGTTTTCAGTTAATTAAACTTAGAATTAAACTTAGAGCATTGTGCATAAAAGATAAGCATGCTACACTGTGCTACATATCCCCAGCCCTTAAATAATATTTGCTGCTATTAGCTTACGCATGGTCTCCTTGAGCTGACCAGATGCCAGGCCTTGAACTTTCAGGATTACAGATCTGCACACCAGGCTCAGCACTGCTGGTCCTGGTATGCAAGTGAGTGAATGACTATAGTCAGAATACAGAACCATTTGCTACTGTTTATGCTCTAATATTAAAATATATAATGTTTTCAAAGTTACATCAGGACACACACACATAAAAGCCCCAGTTTTGCCCTGTGTAAATGATAGCTTCAGCATGCAAGGTAACATTTTATACTTATCAAAACTACTTAATAAGGAGCAGAAGGACAGTGCAGCAGTCAAGAGCACTTGACGTTCTTGCAAAAGACCTAGATATAGTTCCCAGCATCTACATGGTGGCTCAACCATCCATAGGCACATACAGTGTGCACATACACCCATGAAAGCAAAATAGTCATGTATATATAAAATAAATAAACCCAATTTTAAAATTAAGAACAAAATCTCTGTAACAAAACAAGTCCCTTTAGCATCTATTAGGCTATAATTGGTTTAGTGGTTTATGTGGGCAAGCCTAGGCCAATTTTTCACTGTTATGCTATATAGAATTAAAACTCTGTATTTAATTGGCAAGCACAAAAAGAAAAATTTGTTGGCCATGGTGGAATATACCTGTAATCACATCACTTGAGAGGTAGAAACGGGGATTGGACATTTAAAACCAACCTCAATTAATCATGGCATAGTAAATTTGAAGCCAACCTGAGCTACCTAAACCCTACATTAAGAAAAGGAGGAGAAAAAAAATCCTAATTTTTAGAGATGTGTTCATTTAATTATTAGCTGGAGTGTAAGGTTTCTGCATTCTATCAACTCAACTATTTCTAGAAACTGATATATAGTTTAAACATGTTGTCAGTCACAGAAATGCCTTTCAAAAACAGGTTTATCAAAATATGTGGCTTCTAGAATTACTTTCTTTTCTATTGTGCCATATATACATGCTATACAACATATCATTATATATTAGTGTACAATATGTCATTATATATTAGTGTATAATATGTCATTATATATTAGTGTATAATACATCATTATATAAGTGTAAAACTTATCATTATATATTAATGTATATCATTATGTGTTATTGTGTAATATACCACTATATATTAGAGTATATCTTATTATATATCATACAATATACATTAATGAATAATATAATATATTATATGTTAGTGTGTATACTATAATATATATTAGTGTACATACTATATATTAGTGTTTAATACATCATTCCTAGTATATAATATATTATATATATTAGTGTATAATACACCATTCTTAGTGTGTAATATATCATTTATATATCACACAATACATATTAGTCTATATTATATATTATGTTAGTGTATATTATATATATGCATGTATAAAATATAGAGTATGGTATATAATATATGCAATATAATATGGTGCATATATTATATATTATATACACTAATTACTTTTATGTATATATATGCACTTATAATGATTTATTATTATATACTAATATATAATATATACACTATTATATAATATATAATATACTAATAACTAATATACAATAATATTACATATTAGTAATATGTAATATACTAATTATATAATTAATAATAATACATCATTATTAGTGTATAACATATCATTATATATTAGTTTATCTATTACGTACATGCACATATATGTAAACTAAGACCATACACACTCATGCCATTTAATTTCCCCTTTATCCTTTAATATATTTATTTAAAACTGAATTTTAAAAACCTACGGTTCCTTCTTGTAATCTCAGTACTTAGGAGGCTGGGCCATGAGGATCCTGAGGCCAGCCTGGGCTTCACAATAAGTTTGAGGCAACCTAAGCCATACAGTGAAATCTTTACTGAAAAGAAAAAAAGCCAATTTTCTTACCTTTTACTCCAAAATTTTAGTTCTCTCCCAGATATTCTTAGAGATCAGACACATTCTATATGTGTTCTACTGTTCAAATAATAAAAACTAGAGATTAAATGGAATTTAAAAAGAGAGGACATAAGTGCTCTTAGGACAATATAACTATCTTAAGCAACTGTACTTCTAAGATCAGTTTAATGGTATAATACTGATACCTGCATGGCTGTGCTTTAAACTGAGATTCTATGTATGCTATCATTGTGTGCTCTCTGTTATGTTTTCTCATTTTCAAAATCTTTCCTCATAACTTCAGGTTACAAACCACATACAGTTTATAAACAGGAAAACTCTTTCCCAAAATTCCTTCCTGGTAGCTCTGGGCTCACTGGGCCCATTGACTCACTCCTGTTTCACAGTTGAATGAAAAACCTTTCACAAGCTAGTAACTTCTTCCCTATGTTATAGCATAAAAAGAAGGGTGTGGGTAGAGAGAGCTCAGTGCAGTGCTGCTCAATCTTCCTAATGCTTCGGCCCTGTAATTCAGTTCCTCATGTTGTAGTCATTGACCTAACCATAAAATTATTTTTGTTGCTACTTCATAACTGTGATTTTGCTATTGTTATGAGTCATAATGTAAATATCTGGGTCTCCCAATGGTCATAGGCAACTACTGTGAAAGGGCTGTTCAACACCCAAAGAGGTCATGACCTACAAGTTGAGAATAGCTGGCTCAGAGGCTAAGAGCTCATGTTGTTCTTGTAGAGGACCTAAGTTCAGTTCTCAATATCCATATGGTGGCTCACAACCATTTGTAACTCCAGTTCTGGAGGGTCTAACACACTCCTCCAGCCTCCACAGGTCTCACACACATGATGCAGAGACATACATGCAGGCCAAACACTTGTATAAGGAAAATAAAAATAAATCATCGTTGTTATTGTTGTTGTTGCTGCTGCTGCTGCTGTTGTTTTGAGACAGGGTCTCTCTGTCTAGCCCTGGCTGTCCTGGAACTCACTCTGTAGGCCAAACTCAGAGATCTGGCCTCAAACTCAGAGATCCACCTGCCTCTGCTGCCCAAGTGTGCTATCATGCCCAGCTGTAAATCTTTTCTTTCTTTCTTTCTTTCTTTCTTTCTTTCTTTCTTTCTTTCTTCCTCTCTTCCTTTCTTCCTCTCTTCCTTCCTTTCTCTCTTCCTTCCTTTCTTCCTTCCTTTCTTTCTTTCTTTCTTCCTCTATTTCTTTCTTTCTTTCTTTTTTTCTTTCTTCCTTCCTTTCTTCCTTCCTTCCTTCCTTCCTTCCTTCCTTCCTTCCTTCCTTTCTTCTTTCCTTTCTTTTTTCTTTCTATTATCTCTCTCTTTTTTTAATCAGTGAGCTTTCATTGACTTGTTTTATTGGCCCGAGTTGCAATATAACCATGAATGTTATGGTTTGGGGACATTTATTTTCTTAAGTATCTTTTAATTTTGGCCCATGTTTGGCTTCTGCATACTCATGCTTGTGTGGAAGGTTTTTCTTGTTTTTGTTTTTGTTTTTTTTGTTTTGTTTGTTTTTGTTTTTGCTGCTTTAGTATCAAGTCAGGTGCTTCACATGAGTAAATATTTATCAACTGCCTACTATGTGCAAGAAAATATTGGATTTAAAAACAATGTATAAGGAATGATGAAATGGATTCTTGGATAAAAGCTCCTGCTCTGTAATGCTGAGGATCTGAGTTCAATCCCACGTAAAGCTGAAAGGACAGAACTGACTCCAAGTTCACATGAGTGCCGTGACATGCTTAGGCATGGACACACACATACACACACAAATAATAGTAACAATAAAAGTAAAAGTTTAAAGTATATAAGCAAAAATTAAAAGTTAAACTTTCACCATTAGGCAGAGAAATGTATATAGATTGTAAAAGTATGAATTATATCAAATGTGATTCAAATCATTTAAATAGCAGCCTGCCAGAGTTTGGATCTTGAGTGCCCTCCACACCCCCAGGTGTTAAGGAAAGGGTGTAATCCTATTCCTCTTCCCCCTTTCAATCCTAGCTGTAAAGATTCCTTCTACCTGAAGCTTCACTGTAGCATGCGTCCCTGCTCAAGAGCAGCAGGGCGAACTGATCTTGATCAGGTACTCAAACACCCAAGACTGTAAGCTAAAATCAACCTGCACTCCATGAGTTCAGTAACTTGGTTGTTTCTTATAGTAGTAGACAGCTGGCTAGCATACAGTCTAAGACAAAACTAAGAGATATGATAACCAGAGGTTATCAAAAAGACAAATGAATAGGGGAAGGCTTTTGAAGTCTCTATTTTTGTATGATCTTCCATTTTGAAAGTGTGCTAGAACCAATCATCTCTCCTACTCCCTTTCTTCCTTCAAGCCCTTCCATGCATTCCCCTTGCTCTGTTTCAAATTCAAGGCCTCTTTTTCTCTGCCTATATAACCCTAAATACCTAAATACAGCCTGCTCAGTCTATAGTGTTATCTGTATGTACGTGACCTCAGGGTTGACAACTTGGACTTGGGAAGCCACTCGAGGGGGCTCTTCCCCAGGCAAGACTGTTGGGGAGAAACTTTTTCCATTTTTTAAAAAAATTTATTTTATGTGAATATTTATCAACTGTCTCATAGTTCTAAAGACTCAAGTTATCTGTGAGAAGGCACAGAGAACACAGGAGAGGATGAGCTTCAGGGAACTGGGTTACTGTTGCAAGCCAAATGTTATCCCAGGAATGTATGACTTCACTGGGTGAAGGAAAAAAGACATACATATGACTCATAGGAGACATATAACATCATAAGTGTGATATATATATACACACATATATATGTATGTATATATAGAGATACACACACACACACACACGTAAAGTATATTCCAAGCCAGCCCAATACTAGCAGATTTATATCTGAACCAATGTAATTCTTGGACTCTAGGTGGAATTATTACAAAAGAGGGCTCTTTCTTGGTGACAATTTTTCTGCCAAGGACTCTGATGTAGCAAGTCCACCTGATAACAGAGATTAGCAGCAAAAGACAAATGTCCAGGCAAAGAAAGACACACTTGATTTGTTTCATCTGAATGTATGTATTGGGGGGGGGGAGATTAACAACAAACTTCCAACTCTAATTTTGTAATTTTAAAAGGCAGCTGTGTTTAATACATAGTTACATAAAAGGACAATTTAAAATGAAGTTTTAAAAATTTCTCCCAGAGCTGAAGGATGGCTCAGTGGTTAAGAGCACTGACTGCTCTTCTAGAGGTCCTCAATTCAATTCCCAGCAACCACATGGTGGCTCACAACCATCTGTAATGAGATTGGACGCCCTCTTCTGGTGTGTCTGAAGACAGCTACAATGTACTCATTTACACCAAATAAATAAGTCTTTAAAACAAAAGTTTTTCCCAGGGATGGAGAGATGGCTCAGTGGTTAAGAATACTCACAGCTCCTTCAGAGGACCTGAGTTCAATTCCCAGCACCCACATGACAGCTCACAACTCTCCTTACACAGACAAACATGTAGGCAAAACATCAATGCATGTAAAATAAAAATAGACCAAAAGAATTGGGAAAAAAAACATTTCTCCCAAACGGTCTTCCCTGGGGAAGAGCCCCCTCGAGTGGCTCCCCAAGTCCAAGTTGTCAGCCCTGAGGTCACGTGCATACAGATAACACTATAGACTGAGCAGGCTGTATTTAGGTATTTAGGATTACATAGGCAGAGAAAAAGAGGCCTTGAGTCTGAAAGAGAGCAAGGGGGATGCATGGAAGGGCTTGAAGGAAGAAAGGGAATGAAAGGGATGACTGATTCTAGGACACTTTCAAAACAAGAGATCATATAAAAATCACGACTTAAAAAGCCTTCCCCGATTTGTTTCTCTTTTTGATAACTTCTAGTTTTTGTTGCTTCATAACGTTTTATTTTTCCATGGTTGTGGATATTTTTAATGATTCTTGGCAGTCTTTAATTTCTGATTGGCTGAAAATTGAAAGTTTATAGTCAGAATTCTCAAGATTAGTAAAAGGGCTGAACAAGGGCTTTTAGGAACATGGAAGACACTGTTAGAACATGTGCTCATTCCCAGTTCATCAAGGGCTGTAGGAACACGGAAGACACTGTTACAGCATGTGCTCATTCCCAATTCATATAGAACCAACAGTCCTGAAACAACTGAAAATTCTGGAAGCAGGCCAAAATAATATATTCATATCTCCTTCTTCTTCTTCTTCTTCTTCTTCTTCTTCTTCTTCTTCTTCTTCTAAATCTTTTCTTGTGTTTGAAAAGCCCACATGAACTTCTACGTGCTATGTGGGGGATGTGCTTGTGGAGACCAGAAGAGGGCGTCAGGTCCCCCGAACCGAAGTACAGGTGACTGTCTGCTAACTGATAAGGTTGCTGGAAACCAAGCCAGTTTTTGGCAAGAGTGGTAAGTGCTTGTTCTTAACCACTGAGCCATCTCTCCAGCCCCCAAATACAATATTCTAACACTAAAATGTAAAGAACTAGCTTTTTTATGCTCAGAACCTTAAGGTATAGGTTTTGCGTATTTCTTGGATCCTAACTTTGCATCCTGTAAACAGCACTTAGGTTTATCACCATTCCACTGGCTCCTCTGCAAAATTAAACTATCCTGCCTCCATCTTATGCTTAAAAGCCATCTAATAAAAAAGACAAATTAGGTTCACTCTTGTTTATGACTAAACCTCTATTTCTCAAGGATTGGGCTATGTCCCACCTATAACCACACCTTAACCACAAATGGTCCTATTCCAGAAAACAGCAGCCACGCCTTTGTCTCAAAAGGTTATTGTGAACACCTATAACTACCTGTTCTTACCTATGCTACCTTGTAAGCAGGGAGTAGCCTAGTCCCTCACAAATTGTAAAGCCAGTATGCTCTCATTGAACTGTGTGTCACTAGACCTTTGAAAATACAAAACAGAAAATAATCACATGTACACCATTATTTTCATTTGAGTTTTTGCGTCATGTACAAAGGTACTAAAGTATCCAGTTTGTATTTCAAATTGACTGAAATCAGCCAGGAAGTTCCAAACACTATGGATTTCTAACTTGATTCCTTTTTAGGAGAAGGCAGGATCTGTCCTTTGAAATCAATTTTCAGTGGAACTCAAATTTCCTTTTCAGTCTATCCCAGCTTCATAACTTAAACAAATAACATAACACAAACAAATGTTAATGTCTGACTTAGACATTTGCTGAAAGGATAGCTGAGCAACCCCAAAGTTTAGAAGGTTGATTATGGTGGTTGATATATGCCTTGTAAACTCAGCCCTCGATAGAACTGTGGGGAAGGCAGATTGTGTGCTCAAAATTATCCTGAATTATATAACCTGAAATATATGGACTATTATATAGTATAAAGCCTGTTTTTTTTTTAAAAAAAATATTTGTAAGAAAACTCAAACAAATCATACACTCCTAACGATTGCACTTTTACATATGGCTTTATAATTGGATATCATTTGTCTCACTACCTTATACTAATTATTTAGAATTAACTCAAAATTCTATTCTTAAAAACACCAACCAAGTCTAATGTCATATGTCTATAATCCTAACACTCTGGAGCCTAAAGCAAGGAGGTTGAAATTTTAGGCCACCCTGGTGAATTTAGCAAGAACCTGTCTACAAAAACACAGAAGGGGCTGGAGGTTTATCCCTAGGCTCAGACTCCAGGTCTAAAGGTACAAATAAACCAATAACAAGCCACATAGTCTCTCTTCTCTCCCCAGACGGGCTTTCCTGCTACTCCAAAAGGCCCCATCCACAAAATGATATGCTGACAGAGAGTATTGTAACTGGGCAACTTTCAGAATTTTCTATATGCCTGAAAAATGTCCATCTGCTTCTGGGCAAGATCTCACCAAAACTTGAAATATTATACAAAACCCACTGTGGTCAGAATGCAGATTTATCACAATCTTGCTTAAGTCAGAAACCTTTCAAAACATCCATGAAAACTATGTTAAACAAAAAAAGTGCAGAAGATTACAAAACCTCAATTATTACTCACATCCCAAAGCTCCAACACCTACTGCTTGCTTATAACAACCATAAATGTTTTCTGTGTATACTTTATCATCCATGCATTAAGAACTAAAGCCTCAGTTTAGATGTATGGATAAGTAAATATGTAACAAGATGTTTTATTAGGAAATCCTTAGGTTTTGTAATACATAACAGGATCCTAAAACAATCAGGTTTGAGCTCATTAACAAAAAGAAATTGTAAAGATTATTTCAATAACATAGGCTTTCTTCTTCAGAAAGCTATAGCCAAGTAGATTCTAAAGTATTTCCCTTTTCTTTTTTATTCCCTTCAAACTCAACATCTTCCCCACTGAGGTCTTATTCTTACAGCTCACTGAGGAGGCGTTGAGATCTCTATGCTTCTTGGGTTCCTTTGACTTGAGTTTAATTGCATTTCAAATTCTTTTTAAATTCTCTAATATTGTAGTGACTTGATGACTATTAAAAATGATGGGCTTCCAGCGATTCAGGCACAAATATACAGTTCTGGGACTGCTGAGTTCTGAGATATGTACATGCTTACTTAGGAGTATGTTAAAATGACCTCAGGACTCACAACAGTGCCCCACCCCCAAGAGTCAGAGCCAGAGCAATCATTCTGAACCCTACACTGGGCCCTGTATCATTCTTTTTTTAAAAAAAAAAAAAAAATGTGGAATGATACAATTTCTAGTTTGTAGAAAACATTTTTCAATGGTTACATTCTGATTTGTCCACTTTCAGAAGTGATTTGTTTCTTATGCTTTTGTTATGATAAAGGCTGGTGTCTTAGTTTGTTGCTGTGATAAGATGCTCTGCAAAAGCAACCAAAGAAGGAACAAGAAGTTATTTCAGTTCACAGTTAGAGGTCCAACACTGAGAGAGAAATCACAAGCGGGAGCCTGAGGCAGCTAGCCACATTAGGTCTATGCTCAGACACAGAGAGTAATGTGACATATCTGTAATAGTGCTTAGCTCATTTCTCTCACATTCTTAGATTGTCTAGAATGCAGCCTAAGAAATATTTCCACCTACAGTGATCAGGACTTGTCATTTCAATTAATATAATCAAGACAATCTCTCTCAGACATTCCCAGACTGTATCAGGTAATTCTGACTTCTGATCAAGCTGACAATTTAGCCATTGCAGTCAGTGTTTGGGAGGAAAATTCACTGGATGGAAGGAAAGACTCACTGAAGGACAGAATGAAGCAATGTGTGTGATATAGAAGGAATTTGATAAATTATGTATCCTTTATTTTTGCCTCTTCTGAGGATAGCATATTATTGAGTATCGTAATCTACTGGTACATGCTTTTAGTCCCAGAGCTGGGAGAAGGAGGTAGGCAGATCTTTGAATTCAAGAAATTCAAGGCCACCCTGGTCTACAGAGTAAGTTCAAGTCCAGGAGTTGCATAGCAAGACTCTGACTCCATGAATAAATAAATAAACCAGTGTAATAGAGAAGATGGTGTTAATCATTTGTGCTATCTGCTATGTCTAATTTATAAATCCAATAGTAAATTACCTTCTTCACTAATTTGTTTTCAAGCCAAAAATCAGAGCCTGAAAGAGAATATTTCTTTAAAAACCCCACTATTCTCTACTTCTGTTGAGATTAAGTTCCAAAGAAAAAGAAACCGAGTCTTTCCGGAATCTGTTAAGTCCTAGTCTTCTTTGCAAGGTAGGTGCATCTAGGATTTCATATACCCACGACGTCATCTATCCTATCAGCTCATTGCTCATGACACCATCTATCCTATCAGCTCATTGCTCATGGCACCATCTATCCTATCAGCTCATTGCTCATGGCACCATCTATACTATCAGGACATGTGGAAACTTTGGCAGCAAATGAGTCACTCTGGCTGGCTGTCTTTCCTTGAGCCTATTCAGCTATATGCTGCATAAAGAACATGTATTCTCATCTCCCGGATCTGTCCACAGTTAGCCTATACATAGGCCTCTTTTACGACATACCTTTTTTCTTTAGACATTTAAGCATTTAATATACATGAAAAGTCATTAAAGCATTTGGAACCATTTCATTGGGTTATATGAAACAGTAAGGCATAAGAAAGAATGAATGTGAAAATAAGGAAGAGGAGGGAGGGAGGGAGGGAGGGAGGGAGGGAGGAAGGAAGGAAGGAAGGAAGGAAGGAAGGAAGGAAGGAAGGAAGGGGGATAAGAAGGGAAGCAAACTAGAAAGGAGAAGATAATGGGTGAGTTCCCTGAGGAATTATTACATGTCTTACTTATTGTTCTTTTGCTGTGAGGAGACACCATGATTTAAGAAACATTTTTTTTTTATTAAAACAGGGTTCTTCTATATAGTTCTGACTGTCATGGAACTCACTATATTGACCTGGCAGACCTCGAACTCACAGAAATGTGCCAGCCTCTGCCTCCCAGATTAAAGGTGTGCAAGACCTTGAACAAGAAGACTTAAAAGAGAGCATTTAAGCATTTGACTGGGGGCTTGCTTACAGTTTTGAGGGTTAGGCCATGACAGTCATGAAGGGGATTGGTGCTGACAGACGGCTGGCATGGGGCTGGAGCAGCAACTGAGAGCTCACATCTGATCTGCAAGTTGCAGGAAGAGAGAGCACAAGAGCGGGCATGGCGTGGGCTTTTAAAACTCAAAGCCAAGCCTAATAACACACCTGCTCCAACAAAGTCACACATTCTCCAGCAAGGCCACACTTCCTATTCCTTCCCAAACAGCTCCACAAACCAAGGACTAGAGAGTCAAATATGCAAGCCTATGAAGGCCATTCTCATTCAAACCACCATATATGCCATGCCTCAAAAGCATTTTTAAGCTTTTTTAAATGCCTTTGTGAATAGCAACCATATGTGTGCTGGTACCCAAGGAGGCCAGAAGTGGGTAATTGCTGTTAGAGGTAGTTAAGAGCCGTCCCACCAAGTGCGTGCAGGAAACTGAACTCGGTCCTCTAAATGAGCAGGAGTTCACTTAACAGCTGAGGCTTCTCTAGCTGCTGAAAACTCATTCCAATGAAGTGTTAAAAGCAGGCAAGTGAGGAGTGAAGGCTTAGAATTTCTCAACAGCACATGCTTCCACAAAAAAAAAAAGACAACTTCTGTCATAGATAACCTTATTTTTCTTGGGTACTGAGTTCTATGTATCTGGAAACTGCTAAAGTTCTTGAAAACTGTGAAACAGCTTATTTCAGCAATTTTAGAGTATTTCTGCCATTAAGAATTAGTGTATTTTTTTTTTTTTTACAACGCTAGTTAATATTTTAAACAACTCATGCACTGTCCTTTGATAGTTCAACTGGAATGCCCTTTTTACCTCACTAGGAGATTACACATGGCTAACAATGGGATAGGCCCAAGCAAAGCAGTTAGTTTCTGATCACTATTATTTTCAGAAGGAAATCTTACCTTTCCTCTTATTAAAAAGAGGATTGTCTTTAGGTTTGCAGAAGAAAGGCAGCATTTGAAAACGTTTGTTTGTATTTGGTGAGGTAGTTTGATCACAGAAAGACAGAGTACAGAACTGCAAAGCATCTTAGAAGTTATTTAAGTCAATGACTTTAAGAGTAAAGAAGAGGAGAGTGTGGTGGTACAGACCTACACTCCCAACCCTTGAGAAGCAGAAGCAGGAGGGTAGGAATTCAAAAGCAGGCCAGGCTACAGAACAATTTTCATACCAATCTTGTCTGACCTGACAAGATGGCCTGCAGATCAAAGGACTTGCTCTGAAAGCGTGAAAAGCTGTGTCCAATCTGCTCTGTGATGCCAGCACTCATATAGTGAGGCAGAAAATGGAGAGGGGATCACCTGGAAGGTCAAGGGTCAGCTAGCCTAGAGTACAGGGTGCCAAAGAAACTAGAGATGCTTGTTTGAAAAACAAGATAGCTGGTGAGAACCAACTTCCAAGATTGTCCTCTGGCCCTCTTGGTGCCGAAGAAGACAGGGGAAGGGAGGAGGGAGAGGAAGAGGGAAGGAGAAGGGGAGAGAGAGTTTAAAAAAGAACAGAGTGGCTCTTTTCTTTGCTTGCTCCCCTTATGATACTTCTAGATCCTCAGACTACAAACTGCCTGCAGGACTCCTCAGACTGCAAACTGCCTGCAGGACTCCTCAGACTACAAACTGCCTGCAGGACTCCTCAGACTGCAAACTCTCTGGACATCATTTTAAACTATACATTTTGATTGTGTAGATCTGGGAGAGGCCTCAGACATGATTGTCTAATAAGCTCCTGATGAGGATGTTGCAGCCTGTTCTTAAACCACACTTTGGAAGCAGGTTCTGGATACTTAGGGAGAAATCTGGCCAGGTCTGAGTCCTTAGTTCTTCAATTATCCTGGATGATATTGTCAATTTCTAGACAGATAGCAAATACCAAAGTTAAATCAGAATGAGATAAGCCACCTAAACAGTCCCATAACTCCGAAAGAAATAGAATAGGTCATTAAAAGTCTCTCAACCAAAACGAGTCCAGGACCAGATGTGTTTAGTACAGAATTCTATCAGACCTTAAAAGAAGACCTAAAACCAATACTCTTCAAACTATTCCATAAAATAGAAACAGAAGTAACACTACCCAACTCGTTCTATGAAGCCAAAGTTACACTGATACCAAAACCACACAAAGACCCATAAAGAAAGAGAACTTCAGACCAATTTTCTTGCTTTTTCTAGGGTGTAGTTTCCCTCCTTGTGTTGGAATTTTCCATCTATTATCATTTGTAGAGCTGGATTAGTGTAAAGATATTGTGGAAAATTGTTTTTGTCATGGGATATCTTGGTTTCTCCACCTATGGTAATTGAGAGCTTTGCTGGGTGTAGTAGGTTGGGCTGGCATTTGTGTTCTCTTGGGGTCTGTATGAGATCTGCCTAGGATCTTCTGGCTTTTATAGTCTCTGATGAGAAGTCTGGTGTAATTCTGATAGGTCTGCTTTTATATGTTACTTGACCTTTTCTTTTAATGCTTTTAATATTCTTTCTTTCTTTTGTGCATTTAGTGTTTTGATTATTATGTGACAGGAGTAATTTCTTTTCTGGTCCAGTCTATTTGGAGTTCTATAGGCTTCTTGTATGTTCATAGGCATCTCTTTATTTAGGTTAGGGAAGTTTTCTTTTATAATTTTGTTGAAGATATTTACTGGCCCTTTAAGTTAGGAATCTTCACTCTCTTCTATACCTATTATCCTTAGGTTTGGTCTTTTCATTGTGTCCTGGATTTCCTGGATGTTTTGGGTTAGGAGATTTATGCATTTTGCACTTTCTTTGACTTTTGTGTCAATGTTTTCTATGGTATCTTCTGTACCTGAGATTCTCTCTTCTATCTCTTCTATTCTGTTGGTGATGCTTGCATCTATGACTCCTGATCTCTTTTCTAGGGTTTCTATCTCCATGGTTCTTTTTCTTGTGATTTCTTTATTGTTTCTATTTTCATTTTTAGATCCTGGATGGTTTGTTAATTCCTTCACCTGTTTGTTTGTGTTTCCCTGTATCTCTCTAAGGGATTTTGGTGTTTCCTCTTTAAGGGCTTCTACCTGTTTACCTGTGTTCTTCTGTATTTCTTTAAAAGAGTTATTTATGACCTTCTTAAATTCCTCTATCAGCATCATGAGATGTGATTTTAAATTCGAATCTTGCTTTTCTCATGTATTGGGGTATCCAGGACTTTCTGTGGTGGGAGAACTGGGTTCTGATGATTCCAAATAACCTTGGTTTCTGTTACTTAGGCTCTTGTGCTTTCCTCTCACCATCTGGTTACCTCTGGCGTTAGTTGGTCTTGCTGTCTCTGCCTGGAACTTGTCCCTCCTGTGGGCCTATGGGCCTGTGAGCCTGTGAGCCTGTGATCTTAGGTATATCAGCACTCCTAAGGAGACCAGCTCTCTCCTGGGCGTGGATTTGGGTGCGGAGGGCTGTGGGGATCCTTAGCTCCAGGGCACAGATGTAGACTGGAAGTATCCTTTCTGCAGCTGCTCTGCTGTTCCTGTGCCCTGTTGACTCCTAGTGGGTCCCTCATTGGAGCAAAAATGGTGATCTCACCTCTGGGTTTAGGAGTGAGAGCACTCCTGGGAGACCAGCTCTCTCCTGGTGGGATTTGGGTGCAGCGGGCTGTGGGACAGCCTTAGCTCTGGGGCCCAGATGGAGACTGGAAGCAAATAAATTATTTCATGTAGCCTATGACAAATTTATCCACCAACCACTCTTTCCTAAAAGACTAAATGAAGAACTAAGGACTCAGACCTGGCCAGATTTCTCCCTAAGTATCCAGAACCTGCTTCCGAAGTGTGGTTTAAGAACAGGCTGCAACATCCTCATCAGGAGCTTATTAGACAATCATGTCTGAGGCCTCTCCCAGATCTACTCAATCAAAATTTGTAGTTTAAAATGATGTCCAGAGAACAACAATATCAACCAACCAGATTCCCCAGAGCTCCCAGAGACTAAACCACAAACCAAAGAGTACACATGGAGGGACCCATGTCTCCAGCCACATGTGAGGTGGAGGATGGCCTTGTCAGACATCAATGGGAGGAGAGGCCCTTAGTCCCTGGAAGGCTCGATACTGCAGTATAGGGGAATGCCAGAGTGGGGAGGCAGGAGTGGGTAGGTGGGTGGGTGGGTGAGCACCCTCATACAAGCAGGGAGAGGGAGGATGGGATAAGGGGTTTCTGGAGGGGAAACTGGGAAAGGGGATAAATGTAAATAAATAAAATATCCACCAAAAAAAAAAAAAGGACAGAGCATGCTTGCTTCAGGTCCAAAAGGTAAAGTAAGTTGTTAAATGTAATAATGGGAACAGCATGGAGTGTTGCAAGCTACTTTATATAGAAATGGGAACAGTAGCATCTGCCTTCTAGACTACTGTGAGAAGTAAATGGTAAGTAAAACTTACAAAAGGGCCTAGAACTGTTGCTGACACACAGCAAGTGCATGACAACTATTATTGTCAATTCTTTTACACCAGATTGTACTACTAATGCAGCTGGACAAAAGAACCCAAACACTTGTTTAAAATGAGATTCCAAATGAAGTAAATCATGTGTGACATCAAGCAATGTTTTTAAAGCACTCACTAATCATTATAGGAAGCAATGCCCAGCATACTGCAGCAGAGGAAATAGGGTTTGCTCTTCTTGGTGATTTTAACTGTTTTCAGATACACACAGCTCCACACAAAAGGATGACCCCAAGGGACTTTTCTGCACTGCAGAGAGCAATACAGAGATCATTTACATAGAGCTTGCTGTTAGCTCCATATGGCCTGTATTCATCATTTACTAGGTTCACTGCGCTATCTTTAGAGCTTCAGTGGTTAGGATAGAAACTGCCCACTTACGTATGCTTGGCTGGCCTGAAACTGTAAGAAGAAGAGGTGAAGGAGAGCATCACTCTTGGCCCGACTTGGCCCTTGAGTCAGGATTAACATGTAATCCTGTCCACGTGTCTCTGACCTAAAGAGCAGGCAAAATTCAGATGGCACAGGTGTATTATTTATGGGTTGCAATCATGCATGCTGTTCTTGGCTGTCCCACAAAGGATTTCACTGTGGTTAAATGGAGAGCTGTCTCCCTTTTATTTAGACAAAGCCTCACTCAGATAGGACAAATGGGCATTTCTGGTGACATGTGATCACTTGGTTTGTGTTAGCAATTAAAGTTACTATCAAAAAACTAATTAGGAGTGAGCAGATCCCTCTCCGTGCCACCCTCCCTTAGACAAGAAGTAGGGAGAGAAGGAGAAAAGTTCTGTATTCTCCTAAACACATGAGTAAAATGGGAAAAGGGTTCTCCTCTCCCATGGCAAGGTCAAAGAACTAATCCCTTTACACAGAATGAATTTTATTTTCCTTCCATTGGTTGCTTCAAAAGATTATATACACCCTTCAAGGTGGAAGAACTTTGTTGTTTATACATCAGTCTTCATGGCAATCTCCATGGCAGAGAAGAAGAAACACTGAAGCTCAGGACCCTCTTCCCCTCACCCTCAATCAGTGTTGAGTGTAGGCTTAGCTTCAGAATTTGAACGTGCAGTCACTTGATGCTCTGTAATAGCCAGAAAGAGCATGCACTGGTATCATGAGTTGTGTCTCCCTGAAAGGATGCAGCCCAAGGCCCAGTCTCTCAGGATGTAGCCTACTTTTGGAAATGGGGCTACTGCAGATGTGATTCATCAAGGCCATTGGACGGGCCCTATCCTGGTGTGATAGCTAAGCCTCCTAAAAAAGAGACATGGTCCTGGACGGCCGCGTACCGGGAGCCCCTGTGAAGATGAAGACGGGGCGGGGGGGGGGGGGGCTTCTACAGCCAAGGTACAGCCAAGGCTGTCAACCAGAGATTGCCCCTAAAACAAGGAGAAATGGTGGGGGCAGTAGGGGGACCTTCCTCGCAGCCTAGAGAAGGAACAAACTTTGCTGACATCTCTGTGACTGTGACAAAGGCCTGTGGCCTCCAGAACTGTGAGGAGCAGATTTTGTTGTCTAAGCCAGTTAGTTTGTAGAGTGTTACTGTGGCAACCCTTGCAATCTAATACACAACATATCTTTCCCTCCTTCTGTTCTTTCTTCCTATTCTTTCCTTTAGGTTCATGCAAAAAAAATTTTCAATTTTGGCTTTGTAGGAATTTCCTGTTTGATATTGGAATGTATTTTTAATACTCATGGTTATGTTATACACTGTTCAAAAGTTGCATTTATCACTGTAAAAGGATTTTTTTTCTAATTACTTTTTATTCACTGTTTATACTATTTTTAGGCAAAAAGCAAATTTCAATGACTTTTCTTATTCAAGTTCAAAATGGATCCTGAGACAACTGGTAAAAACAATGCATTTTCCCCAAGGAATACTAAGGAATGTGCAGCACAACAGTGGCTGAAGAAGTTTTACAGAGGAGATTAGAGCCTTCAGTTGCTTGACAAGAACCAAGTGAGAGATGCTGCTGAAGCCAATCCTCTTATGATCTTGGAAAATTGCCAGAGACCCAATGTGGACCATTCGACTGCTGCACAATGTTTGAGGCAGGCTGAAAAGATGAAGAGGTTTGGTGAGTGGGTACCTCATGAGCTGAACAACAATAAAAAATTTGTTTTAATGATTGTTTTTAACTATTGTCCCCTTTTAAGCTGTGCGGCACCATTTCTGAGTTGGGAGTCTTGCATACAATGAAAAGTAGACTGTATGTGACTTCTAATGAAATTCCAACATGCTTCCAAAAGCCACGCACCAGAAAAAGGTCCCACTCACTTTTTGGTGGTCTGCTGCTGATTCGGCCCACCAGACTTCTGAATCCTAGTGATATCACTTTATCTGAGAATTGCTCAGCAAACTGATGAAGTGCACTGAATATTGCTGCGGCCTGCTTTGGTCAATAGAAGAAATGCAATTCTCCACACCCAGACTGCAAGTCTCACAACTAATACTTCAAAGTTGAATGGACTGAGTGTCGAAGAGCTTCCTTGTCTACTGCATTTACCTGTCCTCTCCCCAACACCCACCACTTCTTCAAGCACCTACATGACTTTTCCTGGGTAGAAAAGTCTTCCACAACCAGTAGGATATAGGAAATGATTTCCAAGAATTCATTAAATCTGAAGCATGGATTTTTGTGCAAAGAAATAAACAACTACATTATGTTGGCAAAAAAAAAAATGTGTTGAATGTAATGACTCCAATTTTGCTAGTATATATGTTTGAACCTAGTTACAATGATTTAAAATTAACAGTCTGAAATTGTGAAAATTCTTTCTGTGCCAACCTAATAGAAATGAGGCTGTCGCCAGGCATGCTTTTAGTTCCAGCACTCAAGTGACAGAGGCAGATCTCTATATGTTGGAGACTACCCTGGTCTACAAAAGGAGTTTCAGTACAGTCAGGGCTGTTACACAGACAAACCCTGTCTTATAAAAAGAAAGGATATGGGGTAAGAAAGCTAAAATGCATGGCTAAGCCTAACTGAGACTAAAGTTTGGTAATAGGTAAAAGGGTTCCCAAGAGACAGTCAGAGCCATTTCCACCTATTTGCCACCCAAACAATGGCTCCTAAAACTCACCTGTTCCTGTCTAGCCCCTAGAGAACACCAGTCTTTCTGTTTCTCCAGCTCTTGTTCTACATTTCTTCACTGATGAATTACATTTGAAACTTGCTTTTAAAAGTCTTTTTTTTTTTTTTGCACAGTTCTATCTATCCATCTACCTCCAAAACAGAGCAGACAGTTTTCCAAGAAGTACCTCTCACTGTTCGACTTCCATGCCCTGTCTCCTCACAGAGAGGAGTTTGTCCTGGATCTTAATATTTGCTGCCTCCTCCTTTGAACAATGTACTCCGGAGACACTATATCTGCTCTTATTCATTCATTTATTTATACTTATTTTAAATTTTGAGATAGGATCGTGTTATGCAGCCCATGCTGTCCTTGAACTACAGATGCCCCTGAGGTTGGCTAGTTTGCCCTGCACCCTAGCTTGCATTTGCTTTTCTTAGAGTTTCCTTACCAACAATGCAGCATCAAGGCTGTCAGCAACTCCAACTAAGCATCTATGCACTCAAGCTGTTAGACACTCAAGTAGACATTTGTCTTTTTTGCCTGCTCATCACTCATTCCTCTGATGTCTCCAGATTTCCCACTTTCTATTTATATACTATGGACATCAACCTTAAGTACTGTCTTAGTCAGGGTTTCTATTCCTGCACAAACATCATGACCAAGAAGCAAGTTGGGGAGGAAAGGGTTTATTCAGCTTACATCCACATGGCTGTTTATCACCAGAGGAAGTCAGGACTGGAACTCAAGCAGGTCAGGAAGCAGGAGCTGATGCAGAGGCCATGGAGAGATGTTCCTTGCTGGCTTGCTTGCTTCTCCTGGCTTGCTCAGCCTGCTCTCTTATAGAACCCAAGACTTCCAGCCCAGGGATGGCACTACTCCTTTGATCACTAATTGAGAAAATGCCCCACAGCTGGATCTCATGGAGGCATTTCCCCAACTGAAGCTCACTTCTCTGTGATAACTCCAGCCTGTGTCAAGTTGACACACAAAACTAGCCAGTACAAGTACCACCACCTCATAATTAGTGAAAAGCAACACACTTGGCCCAAGCCAAGCCAATCTAATGCAATTCTAGGCCTCATGCTGAAACTGCTGGGAGATACTGTCTCTATGTGACTAGGAGTTGGGAGTCTGCAAAGCTAGAACTTCTGGGGTGGAGTTGGGGAGGTAGAGGAATCTCCTGAGAATAAAGCCGAGGCTCCCTCTCCCTCTCCCTTTCCCTCCCTCCCTCTCCCTCCCTCCTCCCTCCTCTCTCTTTCCCTCCCCCTTCTCTCTCTCTCTCTCTCTCTCTCTCTCTCTCTCTCTCTCTCTCTCTGTGTGTGTGTGTGTGTTCGTAGGGATGTGGACTTGAAGACCATCTGGCAAAGCCTGGAAATTTCAGTTATATGAGCCAATGTATCCCTTTTGCATAGGACATCTTAAGATGAGTTCTCAGATATTTGCCACTAAAGGCGTCCTAATACACCCAGGTGTGTCTTTTTTTTTTTTTTTTGCTTTTTAAAAATGTCTTCTAACTCTTGCACAGTGCATAATAATCAATTTTTTTCTCTCTTGTGCATTTAACTTATATGTTGGTACGTACTTCACTAATCTCAGTGACTAGGAGATTAGTGACTTTGTATTTCTCGTCTTATTCTTCTGATTAAGAAGCTATGGATGACGTTGTTCTAAAATACCCAGCCATGCTTTGTTTTGGAGTTGAGTGTCATGACCTCCTGGGTCTGAAGATTCCACAACTTGTCGCAGACGTGACAGCTCGAGACTGCTGTTGCCACCTGACTGATTCCTAAATGTCAGGATGATTTGACTGATTCGTAAGTTTGTCAATCTATTCATTATGAGCTGTCTGCTAAACACAATCCAGTGGCGTCCTACTCAGTGTGACTTTCTGTTTTGTGGCTGCCTTTAAAAACAACTCCTCACAGACAGGTGCAGTGAGCGATGGCGATGACCCAAATGAGGTGGACAGTGAAAGCAGGGTTCCAACAGCAGCAGGAAGCTCCTCCTTACCAGCTCTGAACAGGAGAGAATGACAACTGTCACTGCCTAGTTAGCATCTACACCGGACGACTGGGAAGGACACTGACTTCCTATTTTTAGTGCTTTTTACAGCATGTCATATTAAAGAAACGACCTATCTTAGGCCCCCTTTGTCATGGAGTTAGAGTTCTCCCAGAATGTGTGTATGCCTCCACCTCCTTTGTCATGGAGTTAGAGTACTCCCAGAATGTGTGTATGCCTCCACCTCCTTCCTAAGCAGCAGTCCAGCCTCTTGAATGCCAAAATTGTTTCCAGGGACAAGGTCTTTGCCTATTGAAGCAGAAATCTATCTAAGGGAAATATTCCCTTTACTAAGCCACAGCCCCTGTCCCTGTAACATTAGCATCAGAGGGTACTAAGAAATCGTTTACTCCAGGAAGTCATGTTGTGTCCATGATTTGCCTTCTGGAACCAAGTAATCTGATGGCATCCCTCCCATCTCAGGTACCCTGTTGTCCTGAAAAAGGTTCTCTGAAACGACTTGCTAATTGTCCCCTCTAACCCCTCCCCACTACAGAACATAGTCTTCCTTGATATCCAACTCCTATTCATACAGAAGTTATGAATCTTCTTCTAGGTGGAAAATAATGAAAATAAGCATATTTTCAGTGTTTTATTCCCAGAGTGATTCCACCATCCCCAGTACAGTAGGACTGGTCTACCAACATTTCTGGAAAAGTCATATTTTCTACATATAAATTGTGCAGGCTTCCAATTATCAATCTTGTCAATTGAATAGAAGTACGTGGCTAGAATGTACCTTAGCAGCTTCTTGGCCAGCTGATTTATCCTGTGAGCCGTGCTATCTTGCATATATTCAGGATTTTGTGTACTTCATGAGGTACTTTCATTTGTATTATCCTGTGTATTACTTGCTATCACTTTGGGAAGAAAGCAAGGCAATGTGTTATTTCCCTAATCTACAGACGAAGCACAATCATTACCCATAGGTAATAACTAGGTAGTAATAATGTTCAAACTCAAATCCCGTGTCTCTTAGCTTCACTATCCTTTCTCCTTCCTGCCCCTCGAAGGCACAAACTAGCAGTATGTGAAGAGAGAGTAGATGAACTCTCATAAACTAGCGGTATGTGAAGAGAGAGTAGATGAACTCTCATAAGCTAGCAGTATGTGAAGAGAGAGTAGATGAACTCTCATAAGCTAGCGGTATGTGAAGAGAGAGTAGATGAACTCTCATAAACTAGCGGTATGTGAAGAGAGTAGATGAACTCTCATAAACTAGCGGTATGTGAAGAGAGAGTAGATGAACTCATGATCTAAGGAGACTTCTTTATGTTCCCTTTTTTCCTGTAGTATAACTTCCACATTCTCAGATGCAATAATTCAAGAAAAGGAATGCAGAGCACTGTGAGGGTGTAAGAGAGAAGACAGAGGAGCTGACTCTGCCTTCAGGTGGCAGTGGGTACCTCTGGGGAGTCTTTGTGCAGGAGTAGCTCTCCTGGGATTCAGGCTTCTTCCCT
>JADRCD010204378.1:0-10343 GCA_019843815.1 Montemys delectorum | reverse complement strand
TATCTATCTATCTATCTATCTATCTATCTATCTATCTATCTATCTATTCTTATCTCATATGATACATAAGGACTATAGTCTCCTCTCCCTCCACTCATTCCAACCTCACACACCCCTCTCCACTCCCTATATCCTTGCTCTTATGTTCCATTCAGAAAAGAGCAGGTCTCCAGGAATATCAATTGACCACCGCATAAGATGCAATGTGACTAGGCACAGACCTTTACATTAAGGCTGGATGAAGCAACTCAGTAGGAGGAAAGGGGGCACATGGGCAAACAAAAGATTTAGAGGTTTTTAAAGTATGCCCTCGTGATTCTCTGGTTTTCCTCAGGGTCTGTTGTTATGCCCCATTTTCACTTCTGATTTTGTTAATTTGGATATTCTCTCTCTGCCTTTTAGCAAGTTTGGATAAAGGTTGGACTCTTTTTTTTTTTTTTTTTGATTTTCTCAAAGAACCAACTCTTTGTTTCATTGATGTTTTTTGTATTCTTCTCTTTGATTCTGTTTTATTGATTTCAACCCCCCAGTTTGATTATTTCTTGCTGTCTACTACTCTTGAGTGTGATTACTTCTTTTTGTTTTAGAGCTTTTAGGTTTCAGGTGTGCTCTCAGGTTGCTAGCATGAGATCTTTCCCTTTTTGGCACTTAGTACTGTAAACTTCCTTTTAGCACTGTTTTCATCGTATCCCAAAGTCTAGGTATGCTGTGATTAGTTTTTATTGAATTTTAGAAAGTCTTTAATTTCCTTTTTAAAATAAATGCTTTCTTAACCTATTTTTAAATTCAGTTCAGTTTTCATGAGTTTGTAAGCTCCATGTTGTTTCTGTTGTTGTTAATATCCACCTTTAGTCTATGGTAGTCTGATAGAATGCAGGGAGTTATTTTACTTTTCTTGTATCTGTTGAGACTTATTTTGTATTTGAGTATTCCTCAATTTTGGAAAAAGTTTCATGAGGTTCAAAGAAAGAGTTTATCTTTGATTGAAATGTTCTGTAAATATCTGTTATGTCCATTTGGTTTATAATGCCTGTAAGCTCCAGTATTTTTCTGTTTAGCTTTTGTCTGGATGGCATGTCCATTCATAAGAGTAGGTATTGAAGTCTTCCAATATCAGCTTGTAAGGGTCAATAAGTGATTTAAGCTGCAGTAGTGTTCCTTTACAAAAGTAGGTGCCCTTGTGTTTGAAACATAGATGATAAGACTCAAAATGTCATAGTTGTAAATTTTTTTCCTTTCATGAGTATGCACTGTCCTTCTCTATCTCTTTTTATTAGTTTTGGCTTGAAGTATATTTTGATAGATATTAAAATAGCTACATCAACTTGCTTCTTAGGTCTATTTACTTGGAATTTATTTTTCCAACCCTTTATCTTGAGGCAATACCTTAGTCTTGATGTTGAGATGTGTTTCTTGGATACAGCAGAAGGATGGGCCTTGTTTTCATATTGATTGTTATTCTTTGTCTTGTTATTAGATATTGAGATGTATCAATGACCAATGACTGTTGATTTAATTATTTTGTTGTTGGTGGTGGTGGTGGTTGTGGGAGTGGTGTGTGTGTGTGTGTGTATGGGTGTGTGTACGCTGTTGATTTTGTTGGGTCTGACATTATTTTTTCCCTGTGCTTTCTTGGATTTAGTTAACCTTAGGTTGGAGTTTTCATTCAAGAACCTTCTGTAGGGCTGGATTTGTAGATAGATATTGCTTAAATTTGGTTTTATCATAGAATATCATTTTTTATCTGTTTGTGTGGATTGAAAGTTTTGTTGGGTAAAATAGTCTGGGCTGGCATCTGTAATCTCTTGGAGTATCTGTCCAGGCTCTTCTGCCTTTCAGAGTCTCCAGTGAAAATTTAGGTGTAATTCAAACAGGTCTGCTTTGACATGCTATTGGTCATTTTACCTTGAACATTGTAATATTCATTGTTTGTTCTGTGTAATTAATATTTTGATTATTATGTGCCAAAAGGACTTATTTTTTCTGGTCTAATCTATTTGGTGTTCTGTATGCCTCTTGTACCTTTACAACCTTCTTTAGGTTAGGAAAATTTTTTCTATGAGTTTTAAAAATTATTTTATTTATATATATTTCAAATGTTCCCCTCCCCAGTCCCCCCTCCACAACCAACCCCCACAATCTCCCCTCACCTTTACCTCTAAGAAAGTGCCCCCTACCCTCCCACTCCTACATCATCCCTCTTGTATCCCCCTTGTCTGGAGCATTAAAGGCTCCACAGAACCAAGTACATTCCCTCCCACTGAAGCCAGACAAGGCAGTCCTCTGCTACATAAGTATCAGGAGCCATAGACTAGCCCATATATATTGTTTGGTTGGTGACATAGTCCCTGGGAGCTCTGAGGCATCTAGTTAGTTGGTACTTTTGTTCTTCCTATGGAGTTGGAGTCCCCTTCAGCTCCTTAAATCCTTCCCCTACCTCTTCCGTTGGAGTCCCCAGGCTCAGTCCAATGGTTGCCTGTAAGTATCTGCATCTGTTTTAGTCAGATACTGGTAGAGCCTCTCATAGGACAGCCATGCCAGGCTCCTGTCTGAAAGCACAACATGGCATCAGTAATAGTGCTAGTATTTGGTGTCTGTCATGGGATAGATCTCAAGTTGGGGCAGTCTCTGGATGGCCTATTCTTCAGTATCTGCTCCATTTTTTGTCTCTGTATTTCCTTTAGAAAGAAACAAATAAAACCAGATATGCTGAATCTAATAGAAGAGAAAGTGGGAAATAGCCTCAAACACATTGGCACAGGGGAAATTTTCCTGAACAGGACACCGGTGGTTCAGCTGTATTATCAACAATTGACAAACGGAACCTAATAAAACTGAAAAGCTTCAATAAGGCAAAGAACACTGTCAATAGGAAAAAATGGCAATGGACAGATTGGGAAAGATCTTTACCAGCCCTACATTCCATAAAGGGCCAATATCCAAAATATACAAAGATCTCAAGAAATTAGATTCCAGAAAACCAAATAACCCCTATTAAAAATGGGGTACAGAGCTAAACAAAGAATTCTCAACTGACAAGTACTGAATAGCTGATAAGTACCTAAAGAAATGTTCAACATCCTTAGTCATCAGGGAAATCAAAACAACCTGAGATTCCACCTTACACCGGTCAGAATGGCTAAGATAAAAAACTCAGGTGACAGCAGATGCTGGAGAGGTTGTGGAGAAAGAGGAACACTCCTTCATTGCTGGTGAGATTGCAAGCTGGTACAACCACTTTGGAAATCAATCTGGTGGTTCCTTAGAACATTGGAAATAGTTAAATGGAAGGAATGGATACGGAAAATGTGGTACATTTACACAATGGAATACTATTCAGCTATTGGGGACTTAACAAATTTTGCAGGCAAATAGATGGAACTAGAAAACATAGTGAGTGACCCAAAAGGACATATATGATATGTATTCACTGATAAGTGGACATTAATCCAAAAGTTCAGAATACCCACAATACAACTCATAGACCATATGAAGCTTAACAAGAAGGAAGCTCAAAGTGTGGATCCTCCAATCCCACTTAGAAGGGGAACAAAATAATCATCGGAGGCAGAGGAAAGATTTTGTGTGGGAGAGAGGAGGCAGAGAGAAAAAGGGATAGGATCATGTATTGAGGGAGACAGAAGAGAAGCCCAGAGGGTTGGGAGAATGAATAGATATATGCAGCAGTATGGGCTGGGGCATGGGGGACTACTAGAAAGTCTTAGACACCAGGGATGTGAGAGGCTCTTTGGACCCAATGGGGATGACATTAGCTGAAATGCTCAATTGTGGGTAGCTTGAACCTGAAGAGACTACCTCCAGTAGATAAACATGATCCCCAGTTGATAGATGGGGCCACCCACCAATCTCAAAATTTCTTCTATGATTATATTGAAAATATTTTCTGGGCCTTTAAGGTAAGATGATTCTTTTTCCTCTATTCCTATTAATTTTAGATTTAGTCTTTTCATGTGTCTCAGATTTCCTGAGTGTTTTGTCAGGATTGTTTTTTTTAGATTTAGTATTTTCTTTGACTGATGTATCCATTTCATTATGTTGGTGAAGCTTGCCTCTGTGGTTCTTGTTTAAATTCCTAATTTTTTCATTTCTAGAATTCTGTTTTTTCTTTATTGATTCTATTTCAATTGTCAGCTCTTGGAGACTTTTATTCATTTCTTTCCACTGTTTGTGATTTCCTGTATTTCTTTAAGGGATTTATTAATTTTCTCTTTAAGAACCTCTATCATCGTCATAGGTTTGTTTTAAGGTCTTCTCTTCCTCCTCTTCCTCCTCCTCCTCTTCCTCCTCCTCCTCCCTTCCTCCATATTCTTCATTGTTATGCTTCAGCTATATTGGAGTATTCAAGACCTGCTGTAGTAAAATAACTGGATTCCAGGGGAGACATACTGTCTCATCTGTTATTTGTGTTTTTTATGCTGGTGTCCTGACATTTGGTTTTGGTATGATTATAGGTCTAGGTGATGATTTCTAGATTTGACTTTGTTGGATGGATGTTTTATTCCTTGGTTCCTGTTTCTTCTCTGGATTTCCAGAGAGCATGATGCCTGTGTGTTACCTGTTTTCCTGGTCTATTCAGCTGCTATGTTGACAGGGAATGCCTGATGGTGTTGGGATACTGGGTTGAGTTGGGGGAAGGAAGGTTAGAGGATAAGGACTTTGTAGTCCTTTGGGGATGGAAACAAAGATGAAAAGGAGACTGCAGCATATTCTCTGTTTGGAAAGCTGAGGATGAGAATGGGGATTAGGTATGGGGGGAACAGAAGGAGAAGAGACGATCAGCAGGCAGGCTGCCTGATTTTCTCTACAACTCCTTTAAATATTAATTTAACTGTGATCTAAAGACACTTTTTGTGAATCACTGTGTTAAGAAATAAATTGACTTAATCAAAGCAAGTTCTTTTAATAACCCTGGCTGTAATGTTGCACACATAATAATGCCCAGTGTACCTTCTTTTGTTTAGGGAGACATCAACGCTTGCATTTCTGTCCTGCTTTATGAGTTGTATATCTCAAGTGACGGGTCAAGCACACACACTTTGGATCCTGCTATTACTATCAGCTTTTTTCTTCATTTACAGTAGTTGCTATTTAAGAACTTTCTAATCACTATCCAATCTGTTCTGCCATGTCCCTTTCTCTTGTTACCATAACAACCAAGGAGCTGGTCAAAAATTTATATATTTTTCATTACATGCCAGACAGAGACCTTGAAGAATTACCACTATCTTTAAAGCAACTATTTTATTTTTCAGCAACTATGCATAAGATTGTATCATGTTACTTAAGAGTTGGAAAGGACCTTAGAGTTCGGCTACTGCTCTTTTTTGCCCAATCCACAGCAAAATCTTGATAAGACACTCTTGATTTTTGATGCATCCTATTCACTGCTGGTAGTTTCAATGAATTTAAAGTTCTTCCCTGGGTTGATTAGGAATATGCTTTTCATGTCTTTTTACACATTAACGACATTCTTGTTATGTCATTGAAATGTCAAAAAATACTTTTGGTTCATTTTTAGTCTGCCAAATATTCAGATATTTGAAGGCAGATATGATTGAAGTGGTCACCTTGATTTTGTCTGCTCAGAGTTTATGTCCTTTAGTTACCATTAAGACATTATCTTCACTTTATTTCACAAAGGAGGAAATAAGGAACAAAGAACTTAATCACTTGCTTAAAACTAACCATTTGAAGACTGAAGCAATGAAGAGATGATTTAGGTTTTGTTGCATATATCCCTGCTAATGGTCACTTCCAAACATGAACAGAGTACTAAGGAAATTTCTGTGATCGTAATCTAGAAATACAGCCTGTCCCTAACATGCTGTCTCTCTTTAACACACACACACACACACACACACACACACACACACATATATATATATATATATGACTTCTCTACAGCCCTTAAGAATTATGCACTTTTGTCCTGTTCTAGTTACCCAAAAATTGCTTAAGAAGGGTATCAGTATGTGGTAAGCTTTATTAATTAGTTTATGAGTCACTCTACTAAATAGGGTCATAATGATTGATTACATAGTTTTATTTTTTTTAATTAGGTATTTTCTTTATTTACATGTAAATTTCTCCTTTCCCAGTTTCCCCTCCAACAAACAAACACACAAACAAACAAAAACGAGAAGAACAAGCCCCTGTTGCTTCCCCCCCCATGCCTACCACCCCACCCTCTCCCACTTATTGGCCCTGGCATTCCCCTACACTGGGGCACAGAACCTTCACTGGGCCGAGGTCCTCTCCTTCTATTGATGATCGAATTTGCAATCCTTTACTATACACATGCTGCCAGAACAATCAGTCCCACCATGTATAGTCCTTGGTTGGCGGTTGGGTCCCTGGGAGCTCTGAGGGTACTAGTTAGTTCATATTATTGTTCATCCTAAGGGGCTTCAAACCCCCAGCTCCATAGAACCTTTCTCTAACTTCTTCATTGGGGACCATGTACTGGGTTCAATGGATGGCTATGATCAATTCTTGAACTTAGAGCAGAAGCTATTGGCTTTCTCTTCAGGAAATTTTCCCCTGTGCCTATTTGTTCAAGGTTCTTCCCTACTTTCTTTTCTATTAGTTTCAATGTATCTGGTTTGATGTGGAGGTCCATGATCCACTTGGACTTGAGCTTTGTACAAGGAGAAAGGAATGGATTGATTTGCATTTTTCTACATGTTAATGGCCAGTTGAGCCAGTACCATCTGTTGAAAATGCTGTCTTTTTTCCACTGGATGGTTTTAGCTCCTTTGTCAAAGATCAAGTGACTATAGGTGCATGGGTTCATTTCTGGGTCTTCAATTCTGTTCCATTGATCTACCTGCCTGTCACTGTACCAATACCATGCAGTTTTTATCACAATTGCTCTGTAGTACAGCTTAAGGTCTGGGACTGTGATTCCACCAGAGGTTCCTTTATTGTTGAGAATAGTTTTGGCTATCCTGGGTCTTTTGTTGTTCCAGATGAGTTTGCCAATTGCTCTTTCTAAGTCTGTGAAGAATTGAGATGGAATTTTGATTGGGACTGCATTGAATCTGTAGATTGCCTTCGGAAAGATGGCCATTTTTACTATATTAATCCTGCCAATCCATGAGCATGGGAGATCTTTCCATCTTCTGAGATCTTCGATTTCCTTCTTCAGAGACTTGAAGTTCTTGTCAAACAGATCTTTTACTTGCTTAGTTAGAGTTACACTGAGGTATTTTATATTATTTTTTGCTATTGTGAAGGGTTTTGTTTCCCTAATTTCTTTCTCTTCCTGTTTATCCTTTGTGTATAGAAAGGCCTCTGATTTGCTTGAGTCAATTTTATACCTAGCTACTTTGCTGAAGTTGTTTATCAGGTTTAGGAGCTCTCAGGTGGAATTTTTGGGGTCACTTAATTATACTATCATATCATCAGCAAATAATGATAATTTGACTTCTTCCTTTCCAATTCATATCCCTTTGATCTTCTTTTGTTGCCTAATTGCTCTGGCTAAGACTTCAAGAACAATATTGAATAGGTAGGGAGAGAGTGGGCAGCCTTGTCTTGTCCCTGATTTTAGTGGGATTGCTTCAAGTTTCTCTCCACTTAGTTTGATGTTGGCTACTGGTTTTCTGTATATTGCTTTTACTATGTTCAAGTATGGGCCTTGAATTCCTGATCTTTCCAAGACTTTTACCATGAAGGGATGATGGATTTTGTCAAATGCTTTCTCAGCATCTAGTGAGATGATCATATGGTTTTTTTCTTTGAGTTTGTTTATGTAGTGAACTATGTTGATGGATTTCCGTATATTGAGCCATCCCTGCATCCCTGGGATGAAGCCTACTTGATCATGGTGGATGATCGTTTTCATGTGTTCTTTGATTCGGTTTGCAAGAATTTTATTGAGTATTTTTGCATCGATATTCATAAGGGAAATTGGTCTGAAGTTTTCTTTCTTCGTTAGGTCTTTATGTGGTTTAAGTGTCAGAGTAATTGTGGCTTCATAGAACAAATTGGGTAGAGTGCCTTCAGTTTCTATTTTGTTGAATAGTTTGAGGAGTATTGGAATTAGGTCTTCTTTGATTAAATAGTTTTATTTGTAGACCAATGTATTGAGTGTTTAATATCAGAGTGAAACTATCTGCATATCATTGCAGCAACTTTTGCACAGTTTCACAATGGATTGGAATTGAGGCAAAATACTAACAGATTTCAACTGTGAGAACAGGAATTGACAGTTTTACTAATTCAATAAATATCTAAACATTGTTTTGATTTTGCCCAATTTTTTTCTAAATGAGTAATGTTCTAAAGATTAATTTGTAAGTGACTAAACATTCAAGCGAAATTAAATGTCTGTGTTTAAAGTTGGGGAGAGTCCTCAGTGTATTTCTGAGTCTCTTGACTCCATTCTGATGACTTTTGTGTAGTTGACCTTCAACTGACCTTCCTAATTTCTTGATCATCAGTTCATTCTTTGTGACTCAACTGAAAGATTTTCATCTCTAGGGAGTAAAACTAGTCAGCACTTTGTTAACTTTCCAGATCTACATGGCTCTGAATTTTAGCAAACCTAAGGCATCTTGTCCAGAGAGCAATTCTGGCTGTCATTTCTGTCTTTATGTCACATTGTGTTAGGCCTGGTGTACCAGCAGATGTCATATGGGGCTGTACTTTCCCATAGAAATATATCAGGTAAGAATTCAGAACTATTTCTTTTTCTCCAAACTGTAAAAATAGTTTAATAGCTTTAAGCATTATGGTGTACAGAACTGGTATAATGTACCATTTTCATTATTGATGCACCTGATGTGAAGCCTTTCATGACCCTACCTTTTCTCAACATGTCCTCCATAAGAATTGGATACAACATTATGTTTTTTAGTGTTGTCAGGTAGTCTTCCTTCCCTAGGCGGGGGTTAAAGAATATAGTTGTTTAATAAGTTTTCTGTGCTAGGGTTGAGGTTGCCATTCCAGAGGACATACATTTAACTCATACATGACTGATATCACAACCATATGAGAACATATAATACAGGGATATCTGGAAGTCATTTTATTGCTATGGGCCTCTAGCAGAATAATAGTATTTGGTTTCTCCTAGATCTAGGAACTATATAATTCCAGGTTCTTGGACACCTGAGTAATTTCTGACTCTTGAGTTCCATTTCATTGAGTAGGCCTAAAATTCAATAAGGTAGTTGTTGAACAAGGTAGTTATTGGTTATTCCCACAATGTTTGTGCCACTATTGGACCAGCATATCATGTATTCAGGTCACCATTGTAGACTATATGGCATGTAGCTAGGTTGAGCATTATCTTTCCCTCTGGTAGTGCAGAGAGCACTGAATAAATCATATTTGTTTCATAATGGGGCTGTAAAATTTAAATATTTGAGAGAGATTTTTGTCCATGCTAATGGAAATAAAAAATTAGAAAAGTTAAAATCAAGAACTAAATCCCTAAAAACTTCATATCTACAATAAGTCATCACTACACCAGTGTGCCACAGGATTCATATGAATGTAAATATAGCATGTGCATATAGCATGTATATACTTTTTAAGAACGAACACACAAAGACTAGATTATAGATGGACATGTGTGTTTAGCATACATACAGCTCTGGATTCAATTCCTAGCACCATAAATTAAAAAGATGCAGGAATGATGATGGTCTTAATGACATTCTTTTTTAAATTTAATGTTACAAAATGTATAAAAGCATTACCTAATTTATTACATAAAGCAGATCACCAAGTGATCTCAGAGAAATTTCTACTGTATAGTTTATAGTTTTGGGTCCTGTGAATTCACTAATTTCATATCTATGAGAGAAACAAGTAATTTTTTATCTAAAGGATACATCATATTCTACTTTCAGGTAAATTTTAGCTTTTATACATGTTGTAAACATAATCTGAAGAGGACTGGAGAGGTTGAAAATTCTTCTGAATTTTGTTTTTATCAAATAATTTATTGGCAATAAATTAAGTGGAGTAATGAACAATAAGGTATGAAACCTCCTGATGTACTACTAAGCCCATGCACATGAGGTGGGAGAAAGTCCCACAAGATTCAGTAAGGTGTTTCCTCAGTAAGGTGAATGAGTTTTAGGAGCACAATTCATGGAATCATGAGTTCCCTCTGAATCCAAAGCTTTAATGATGTGACTTGTATGTTACTCTAAAAAAAAAAAAAAAGAAGAAGAAGAAGAAGAAGCAAAAATGCTTAGTAATGCTCTCTGAAGTAGAACTTCAGAATAGTACAATGACCATTACTTCTGTGACTACACATGATATCAGAGCCAGTGCTCATACTGAATGATATCCAGGGCAAGAAAAAA
>JADRCD010204377.1:11402-21990 GCA_019843815.1 Montemys delectorum | reverse complement strand
ACACACACACACACACACACACACACACACACACACACACACACGCCCCAGCCTCTCCTTGCTCTCCAGGGAAACAGCCTTAGCCATTTGGAATAAACTTTCCCCTTCCTCCCCACGGAGCACCTATTTTGGTCTCTTTTACCGCACTCATTTTCATTCGGAAAGAACCCTTAGTAGTTAAGAGACTTTTTTCTGCTTTTTACTACTTCCTTGTCTCTTTAGTTGACCTGTTGAGGATAAGTGTGAGCCTGATGGTCACTGGGCCTAGCTTGTTAGAGTTGCCATGGCCCAGGCAGGCTGTGACCTATCAATCCAGGCAAATGCCTCTCTCTGATCTTCCCAGTGTGGCTACATAGATGAAGTGTTTCACCATTCCCTGCTCTTTAATTAGCACTAGGATGGGCGGCCTAGCTTAGCCTATTGAGGCTACCACAGCTTTTGTCCTAAAACCCAAGTTCCAGGCTGAAATGGGAAACCTTGAATAAACCCTGCTGTGCTGCTGGCTTTCGCCCAGTGTGAGAGGTCACCCACTCAGCCTTTAGTTCCTGTTAGTGTTGCCACAGATCACACCTCTGGCACATGGGACACCATGGTAGCTGGTACCTACTGGGTGAGCAAGTTGCTTGAGGAAGCCGGAGGCCACTTTTGTCTAACTCAAATAGACTGAAATTGCCACCTTTATGACAGACTTGGTGACCTTGAATAGCAGAGTATCACACTCCACCCTGAAACACCTTTAACCTGACAGAAGAGAAACATCGGACTACTGAAATTGATGCTATATTGGGTTGACTAATAAACTGGCTTAGGAAATATTAAGTCACACAAAGCAGAATTTAGCTAAAAAAAAAAAAGCTGCCTCCAATATGACTGGCAGATAGTAGTGTACTGCCCAGGCTGATTGGAAACTGCAGGAAAGAACAGTTTGCGCCATAGCTGATGTTTAGGTGAGAGAGTTTCTGCTAATGTTGGCTCACCAAGACTGACCTCCAATTAGGCTCCATCCCCTTAACAATAGGAGACAACCCTGACTTACAACCAGCCATTAGGCCCTACCCTTATCTAAGAACATGCCTTTCAGGGGCAGCTCAAGGGGGCAGTCCAGGGTCACAACCATCATTAAGTCCTGGTCTGCCATTAAGTCCCCAGAGCTCTTATTAGGAAATCACAATCCTGCTAAGTGGGCAAGATGGACCTGGGTAACAGAACAACATAGGTGTATTTAAGAATAATTCTGGCCATATCTTTGCCATGTAAATCTCCCATCTGCCAATTGTCCAGACTTGTAGTCTCCTGTCTGTTTAAATTGTTCAAAGTGTGACCTGGAGCCAGAACCCGAAGGAGTCTCAAGGACTGCAGCTTCTGTGGTCTGTATATGCCTCAGGCTTATGTAAGTTGTTAACATTGTCTGTTCCAGAGGCTGGGCATGCTGGTGCAGCACCTGGGAGGCAGATCCCTTGGCAGGTGCATCCCTGTGAATGTGAGGCCAGCCTGGTCTACATCGGGATGGCCACAATTAAACTCTGCCTCAGAAAACAAACCAAAGCAACCTTTTTGTTCCAGGCTGGCTCCCTTTTGTACATCAGCCAGAACCAGTCAGGTGCTATTATTAAAGAGCTCTTTTTTTTTTTTTTAATTAATCTTTATGTGGAGTGATTTCTCACTGGGAAGGCATATTAATTCTATAACAATGATCTTCAGAACACACTCATAGCTGGAGTTTTTAGGCTTAAAGCTCCTGTTCGGACAACCCCAATAAGCTAGGTTCTGCCATCACCCCAACATGTAGATCAAAGGAAGAGAGCATAACGCCTGAGAAGACGGACATGTGTTCAGTGTGACCACATTAGGAAGAAAGACACACCAAGGGGGCAGTGACCCACAGTCTGTCTTCCAGGCACTAAAGAGCTTCAGGTTTAAGCAGAAGGAGAAAACTGGGGCAAGAGGCATTCCTAATTACACACTCCTGGTCTGTGTGTGGTCCTGCCCATCACTCTCAGCTGTAGATGGCAAGGTGGTCTGAACAAGTCTCCATCACTTCAGCTCCAAGTTGCAGCCTGGCCTTCAGGGATATTGCTTTCAACTGGTTCCTGTCTTGGCAGGTTTCACTCTTCCTGGAATCCAAGGTTGTAATGGTCAATAAGTAATGAAAAACATCACCACCACCTTATACACACATGCACACGAATGTGCACTCACACGCACACACAGAAAAATCTGAGATCAGGTAGGCTGTATTCTCTGATGGAGATATACCAGCTGCATGGAGATCAGTACATTTATTTTATATGGGCAAAGCAAGAAGCAGGTTAATCTCTGTAGGGGTCCCTGGAAGGGAACAGTCTAGGGCCCCAGTCATCAAGGGCAAAAGAAACTATAGTTTCTGCATACCTGTCAACATATATACTCAGACCAGAGGATGGCCTTGATACACACACACATACACACACACACACACACACTCACTCACACACCACAGCCTGATCCAAGGAAGGCCTTGTGTCCGAGGTCTGAGGCATCGGTGTGCTTGATGGGATGTACTCCTGTCAACAATACTCATTCATACAAAGTAGACCCACTCCCCATACTGCGGGTTTAGTAATGACTTATCTCTGTCCTGAAGGGGATGAGATGGGCTAGTCAGAGGTCCTGAGTGACAGGCTGACCACTGCAGAGGTAAGCAGGTGACTTGAGGTAAAGGAGACAGACATTTACTCTTCATCTCCAATCTGCTACCAACATAAAAGAGCTCTCACCTCAGAGAATAAAAGGGCATCTACTTTGAGCCATATATGAGTGTTTCTGGATCCCAAGGAAATGTGGTTACAGGAACCTTTGTAGTCAGAGGACAAAAGTCATTGGAGAGATGGCTCAGCAGTTAAGAGCACTTCCTGCTCTTCCAGAAGACCCAACTTGTGTCCCTAACACTATATGAGGTGGCTCTCAACAGCTCCAGGAGGATCTGACACACACACACACACACACACACACACACACACAAAACACAAAACCATGGCTTATCTACACACACACATAAAAACTCATGGTTTATGCACACAAAAAAACATGGCTTATACACACACAAATAAAAATTAAATTAAATTTAAAAAGAAAAAAGAAAGAAAGACTACCTTCCAGAGGTGGAGAGATGGCTCAGCGGCTAAGAGCACTGACTACTCTTCCAGAGGTCCTGAGTTCAATTTGCAGCAACCACATGGTGGCTCACAACCATCTGTAATGGGATCTGATGCCCTCTTCTGGTGTGTCTGAAGACAGCTCAGTGTACTCATATATATAAAATAAATTAAAAAAAAAAAAAAGATTACCTTCCAAGGCTGGAGTTGTAGCTCAGTTGGTAGAGTGCTTGCTTAGCATTCACAAAGACCTGGGTCTGATCTCCAGTATACTTTAAACTAGGTGTGATGGCACAGTGCTAGAATCCCACAGGACCCCAGCCTCATGTTTCCCCACCATCCCTACCATCTGTACCTGATGTAATACTGACATGGACATAAAACGAGCTTCTCATACCTAAAGTTAAAATAATCATAACGGAAGAGCAGGACAGGAATTAAAGCACACGCCTTTAATTCCAGCACTTGGGAGGCAGAGGTGGGTGGATTTCTGAGTTCGAGGCCAGCCTGGTCTACAGAGTGAGTTCCAGGACAGCCAGGGCTACACATAGAATTTCTGTCTCGAAAAAAACAAAACAAAATAAAACAAAACAAAAATCAGAACAGGAGAGCTGTCCTAGTTTCATTTTGTTTCTTCTGTGTGACAAAAACAATTTAGGGGAAAGGGAGTTTATTTCAGGGCACCATTCCAGATTATAGTCCAAACATAGCTGGAAGGTCACAGTGACAAGAGCTTCAAACAGCTGGTCCCAGCATATCCACCACCCAGCCACAGGCAAAGAGATACTGTGGTGGTTTGGATACGCTGGGCCCATGGGAAGTAGTGTACTATTAAGGAGATGTAGCCTTGTTGGAAGAAATGAGTCTGTGGGGATGGGCTTTGAGGTCCTATGCTTAAGCTCCACCTAGGGCAGAAGAGACTCTCTTCTGGCTGCCTTCAGATCAATATGTAGAACTCTCGGCTCCTCCAGCACCATGTCTGTCTGCATACCACCATGCTTCCCACCACGGTGATAATGGACTGATCTTCTGAAACCATAAGCCAGCCCAATTAAATGTTTTCTTTTATAAGAGTTGCCTTAGCCACGGTGTCTCTTCACAGCAATGGAAACCCAAACTAAGATAGATATGTAGGCATATTGATGCCTTCTCAATTGTGCTTAACTCTATTTCTTCACTTTATATAGTTCAGGACTCTTGCTTAGGGAATAGTGCTGCCCACAGAGGGCTTTGCCCATCTCTACCTCTTTTGTTCTGGGATGTTTATAAGGATGCTATAGATGCCAACTCTGGTCTATATGCTTGCATATCAAGCACTTGATCAATTGAGCCATCTCCATAGTTCCAATACAGTTCACTTAAAGTTCTTTCCCATGCTAAGTATAGTGGCACAAGCCTTTGATACCAGCACATGGAAAACAGAGGCAGGTGGATCTCTGTGAGTTCAAGGCTAGCCTCTTTTACATATAAAGAGTCCAGATATACAGAGAAACCCTATCTCAAAAATAAATAAATATCTCTCTTCTCCTTCTTCTTCTTCTTCTTCTTCTTCTTCTTCTTCTTCTTCTTCTTCTTCTTCTTCTTCTTCTCCTTCTCCTTCTCCTTCTCCTTCTCCTCCTCCTCCTTCTTCTTCTCCTTCTTTTTCTTCTTCCTCCCCCTCTTCCTCCTCCTCCTCCTCCTCCTCCTCCTCCTCCTCCTTCTTCTTCTTCCCCCTTCATCCTTTTCTCTCTCCTCCTTTTCCCCCAATAAAGCTTCCTCTCCCATGGGGGGAAAATAAAGAAAGAAAAATAAACAAACAAACAAACAAACAAATAAATAAATAAATAAAATTTTAAAATAATAAAATTCCTTCCAGGACAGACATGGTGGCACATACCTTAAGTCCCAGGATGCTTAGAGACAGATCTCTGTGAGTTCAAGGCCAGCTTGGCCTACATAATGACTTCCAGGACAACCAGAGCTATTAAAAAGACCCTGTTTCAAAATAAATAAAATAGCCAGGCAGTGGTAGTACACGCCTTTAATCCCAGCACTTGGGAGGCAAAGGCAGGCAGATTTCTGAGTTCCAGGCCAGCCTGGTCTACAGAGTGAGTTCTAGAACATCCAGGGCTATACAGAGAAACCTAGTCCCAAAAAACCAAAATAAAATAAAATAAAAATAAAAATAAATAAATATTCCTTCTAAACAACATTGTCCTTTACCCATTCACCAAGGTTATTAATGACAGATATAGAGTCAAAACTTATAAAAAAATCAAGATTACATAGATTTCTATGTGCATAACCAAATCACAGGCTTTAACAGGCAGAAAGAGAAAAGGGAGTCCAGCAGGAGCCATTTTATAACACTGCCGACTACTTCCCCTTGGCAATTTAAGTAGTGTTCTGTTCAGTTTCAGCACCAGATGACCACTCCCAAGTATGAGTCAAGAGGCCTATTGTAGACATGAGGAAGAGCACAGTGGAGGCATCTGCCAGGGTCCACACCGAACATGGCTAGCGAACATGGCTAGCGACTGAACCAGCCATGAGAGAAGAGGGGGAGGGAGGAGCTAGAGAGGAATGAAGTGGGAGGCAAGAGAGGAGCCATGGGCCAAGAGGTCAAGGGAGGGCCAGGAGACCAGGAGGGCAAGAGAGCCTGCTACCAAAATGGCTGATGTTTTATAGGATTAGAAGCTGGAGGAATGAAATCCTAGACCCTAGGAGGGACAGGTTTAGGGTAGAGTAGGTTGAGAAGTACTGGAAGGAGTCACAGGCACTGAGTGAGACTTGTCCCAGGTTTCTTTGAGACCTAACAAGTAGGGCTTTGTATCTTTTTTGTCCAGCTATACTGTATTACAGATCCTCTGAAGACTGTTCATTATTTTTAAACTTTTTTAAGATTTTTATTATATTTACTTATTTATAGAAATAATAATGATGTCTGTTATTATTATTGTTTTGTGTTTGTTTGTTTTTTTCTTTTTCTTTTTTGGTTTTTTGAGACAGGGCATGTGCCATCCTTCCTCCCCCCCCCCCCCCCCGGCCCGTTTTGTGTTTTGAGTCAAATTTTTTTGCTATAGCCCTGGCTGTCATGAAACTCACTATAGAGACCAGGCTGGCCTCAAACTCAGAGATCCACCTACCTCTGCCTCCTGAGTGTTGGGATTAAAACCACTTGGCACCACACCCAGCTTATTTATTTTGTATGCACACATGGTGAGAGGAGATCTTTGGTGTGGCATACATGTGGGAGTCAGAGGACAGCTTGAAGGAATTAATTCTTTCCTTCCACTGTGTGGATCAGGGGACTGATCTCAGGTCCTCAGACTTTGTGGTATGTGACTTTATACTCACTAAGTCATCTTGCCATCTAACCCATCTCTAAGGCCATTTTGTGTGTGTGTGTGTGTGTGTGTGTGTGTGTGTGTATACACATGCATGTTTGTGCCATGGTGCAAATGTAAAGGTTAAAAGATAACTTGCGGCTGGGCATGGTGGCACATTTCTTTAAACCAAGGACTAAGAAGGCAGAGCCAGGCAGATCTCTTGCGTTCTAGGCCATCCTGGTCTACAGAATGAGTTCCAGGACAGTTAGAACTACTCAGAGAAACCCTGTGTCCAAGACCTAAAACAAAACAAAACCAAAAAGACAGCATGTAGGACTCCCACAGAGCTTTCCCAGCTCCACCCAGGCTGCCTGTGAATAAACTCTTTCTTCTCCACAGTCATCTTTTTGGTGGCTGGCACTGTGTAGCAGGCAGTGTGGCCTGCCAAGGGATGGGATCTATGCCAGGCAATGTACTAAGAACCAAGGAAGTGCCCCTTCATTGTTGTAGGATTCCATGTGGTCAGAAGTGTCACCTTTGGTTTTTGGTTTTTTTTTTTTTTTTTTTTTTTGTTTTTTTGAGACAGGGTTTCTCTGTGTAGCCCTGGCTGTCCTGGTACTCACTCTGTAGACCAGGCTGGCCTGGAACTCAGAAATCCTCCTGCCTCTGCCTCCCAAGTGCTGGGATTAAAGGCGTGTGTCACTATCGCCTGGCGAAGTGTCACCTTTGTAAACCCAGATGTGCCACCAGCTCCAGCAACTTCTAGGGTTACTGGAGCGTCAAGATTCCTTCACAGCAGGCTGCTCAAGGGAGGAACAATGTTGATGGTTCCTTGAGTAAGCAAAAGGATCAGGTACGGAAGTCCTGAGCCACTTCTTTCTTCTACCCAGTCCAACCCTGACCAGGCAAGTTTCTGAGTGACAGGCAGACTCACCCAGCAAGATCTCTCTTCCCTTTCTGACAGGGCACCTCTACCTCCCTCTGCAAAAGGGAACTGAGGGCCAAGTGTGGTAGCACAAATTTACCCAAACACTTGGGAAGTGGAGGCAGAGCTATCAGGAGTTCAAGGTCATCCTCAGCTACATATCAAGTTCGAGGCTAGCCTGGAATACCTGAAACCCTGTTTCAAAAAAAAAAGGGGAGATGAAGCCAGTAGGTGGTGGGGCCCACCTTTAATCTGAGCACTCTTAAAGCACTCTAAAAGAAGGATCTCTGAGTTCAAGTCCAGCCTGGTATACAGAGCAAGTTCCAGGACAGTCAGGGCTACACGGAAAAACTCTGTCTTGACCTCCTCACCATCATGGTGGCGGGAGGGGGGGGGGGGGGGGATGAGTGGGAACTGAGCTAGACACGTCCACTTGTTAGCTCTGCTTGCTCCAAACTGAAAGGAGAGCATGTTGAGGCTGAAAGGTGAAGGATGTGGGCTCGCATCACACAGAGAGCGTACCTCCAAACAAGCCTGGGCTTCTGCTGAACTCAGGGTTTCCCTCCTGGCCATCGAGGCTTCTATATTCTGTTTCTAGGAGATCGTGTAAATGAGAAGCTCCTAAGCAGCAGCTTCTGCCTTGTGCTGCCCGCTATCTCCTCCAAACTCAATCCCAGCCCTGTGTGCCCCTCTGCTTTTGTTGTGCGACTTCTGCTGGAGCAATGTGAACATCTACTAACTAACCCCAGAGAGGACATTGAGAACAGACTCCCCCAACAAAAAAAAAATGATTTACCCAAATAGAGACTGGTGAACCCATGAGTTGATTGGGATCACTTACAGATTGGGGGTGGCTCCAAATGGCTGCATCACCCCAAAAGTCCCACACTAGTGTAGGTGACCACTTCCTCAAATCTGCAAGGATGGAACCCCCCTTTTAGTTAACTGTCTATTTCCTATCTACTTAAGCCCCTGCATCTGGGAAGCGCAAGGGAGGGAGAGCATGGCTGCGCTCTCAGGTGCAGGTTTGATAACCACCACCTTTCTATGTTAACAGAGCCAGCCCCCTGAGACTACAGATTGGGTAATCACAAATGCTCTGGTTTCCAGGTGACAACAGCCAAATTCTACATGTAGGGCAGATTTCCACAACACTTCTTCAGCCCCTACATTCTTTCTCCCCCTCTAAGAATTCATGGCTGGAGTTCGTTCGAGGCCAGCCTGGTCTACAGAGTGAGTTCCAGGACAGCCAGGGCTATACAGAGAAACCCTGTCTCGAAAAACCAAAGAAAAAAGAAAAAAAAGAAAAAGAGAATTCACGGCTGTACCTGTTCTTTGCACCTTGTATGGACTGAGTTACTCACACTCATACACACACAACTGTTTTTTTGTTGTTTTGCTTTTTAATGCTGTTTATGTGATGTGGTGTGCGTGTGTGTGTGTGTGTGTGTGTGTGTGTGTGTGTGTGTGCGCGCGCGTGCATGCATGCTGTACTCCCTGGAGCTGGAGTTACAGGCAGTTGTGAGATGCCTGACCCTGACATGGGTGCTGGAAACTAAATTCTGGCCCTCTACAAAGTGCAGTGGGGCCTCTCAGTTACCCTGTCTCCAGCCCCCATTTTCACTTCTTTAAGTGGATTCACATAGCTTTAAGATCTTTTTTTCTACCAGTGAGCCATAGTGGCATATGCCTTTAATCCCAGCACTTGGGAAGCAGAGGCAGGCAGATCTCTGAGTTTGAGGCCAGTTTGGTCTACAGAGTGAGTTCCAGGACAGTCAGGGATACACAGAGAAACCCTGTCTCAACCCCTGCTCTGCGCCCCACCCCCAAAACAAAATAAAACAACGAACAAACAAAAGGTTCAATAAAGCACAAAGGATCCTTTTTTTTTTTTTTTTTTAAATCAATTGCTGACAGTGTTGGGGAGATGGGACACTACTTTATTTAGCTCTGTATAATACGTAATTGTTCCCCGAGACCTACCCTGCATCCTCAGACTGGGGAACTGTGCATCTTTCTGTCTTTGAGGGATCTGGCAGGGTGGGCTGTTGTTGCTCTGTTTGAGACTATGGCTACTGTAAGCACCCCAGGCTGAGCCAACAGTCCCACATCGAACCCTCAGAGGCGGTAACTGCCCACCCCTGGGACAAGCTCAACCCTTTTACTTGCCCTGCTTCCTGCTCCTTACTTGGCTACTTTCCGTCTTGCCCAGATAATTTCTAGACCCAGCCTAGAACTAAGGCACACCTGACCTCAACAGTCACCCAAATTTAGATAATCTGCATATTAATATGGAACCTGTGAGTCCTCACCTTGACACATGGACTCTGGGTATGCTGAGTGTCACTTTGGGCACCCTCCTAGGAAAACTACTGGGACAGACCCACACCCCACCACAAAGTCTTCCTCCACAGCATCAGCCACAGCAGGAATCACCCGCACACCTTTGGTGAACTTGCAGGCTTCCCTTGACTTCCTATCAACTTACCCCCAAAGACTCTAGCTCAGCACAAGTTTCCACACATTTGCTCTCTCCAGGGCCCTGCAAGGTCCCTGTTCTTTCGCTTCCTCTTGAGTTCTTTTGCACCTTACAGAGCTGATTTACATGCTAGTCTGTCATTCAAATCCAGCAGAGCCTTTCCTACCTGTAACGATGTCCCACAACAGGGCTCTACAGAGCTACTAAAGCCACAGACTCATCCCAAGGTCCCTGCTGAGTCAGCTTCCTTCTCAGCTCTCCAGTGAGTGTAGTCACAGCTGACCTGGTGAACTGGGCATCGAACACCACCTCTCCCATGCCTGATTGGCTCTACTCCCCTCCAATCCCGGGTATTCACGGGAACCTCAGCCAGCAATGAGCAAGTGTCCTTAGTGACTTCTACAGGGCAGCCCTTCAGAAACTGACTATTCTGGTATGGCCTCAGATTATGAAGCTTTTGTCTCAAGGAGGGAGGAGCAGAAATATTACACAGTCTCTGTGTTCGCAGCACTCCGACTGCTCCCATCCCCACACCAATACCCGATACGCTCGACCTCACAGCCCAAGCTGTAGGTTGCTTTTAAAAAACTTTTGTTAATTTATTTTAAATTTCATTTTTTTTAAAGAATTGTTTATTTATCTTTATGTATATGAGTACACTGTAGCTGTCTTCAGACACACCAGAAGAGGGCATCGGATCCCATTACAGATGGTTGTGAGCCACCACATGGTTGCTGGGAAT
>JADRCD010204377.1:0-11302 GCA_019843815.1 Montemys delectorum | reverse complement strand
TTTTGGTTTTTCGAAACAGGGTTTTTCTGGATCGCCCTGGCTGTCCTGGAACTCACTCTGTAACCTAGGCTGGCCTCGAACTCAGAGATCTGCTTGCCTCTGCCTCCCAAGTGCTGAGATTAAAAGCGTGTGCCACCACTGCCCTGCACATTTCTTTGCTTACAAATGTTCATTGCAATGAGTCGTTGGCCTGGTATGAGGCCTCTGGCTTCTGATACTCTATCGGTACTGGAACCTTGATGGCTGGGACTCCTCTAGGATATCTTGTTGGTGCCCCTTTGTCATGGAGATCCTGTAGTTTTGGATCTATAGGGCTGGCCCCTTCACGTTTTCCAGCAATTCATCCATGGGGTAGATGTTGGGATGGGCCAATCCGAAGCCCTGGATCTGGGCCTGATAGGTATGTAAGCTGTGAGCTGACTCCAGCTCCTGCCTCTGGCTGGTTCTCCTGCTATACCCTAAGTGAGGCACAGGGCCCACCCTCCCAAGTGATGTGGCTGGTAAGGAACGTGACCAGTTCTCCCATTCTCCTGACCCCAGGCTCTCTTGCCTGTCAGAGTAGGTGAGGAACTAGGGAGGGTAGACCCACAGAGCAGAAAAGAGACAGGGCCAATTCTCCTGCATTCACATCCTGGGAGGCTGGCTCACCTGCAACCCTCATGTCCAGGGCCAGTTCTGCTGTGCTGCTCAGGCAAGGTGCAGGGGCCTGATCTCCCACCTGTAGTAGGTGATAGTGGGCAGAAGGTGTGAGGGCAGGGGGGAGGGTACCTCTCCTTTGCCTGTGTCACTGCATGGCAGACAAATGGCAGGGCCAGCTCCTCCATGTTCACATTCTTGGGGCTTGCTTGCCTACCCCTCTGCCAACAAGGTCAGCTCTACTGTGCTTCCCTAGGTGAGGTACAGGGCCCACTCTCCTGCTTTCATGATCCCAGGGCCAGGTCTCCCACCTGTCCCAGGTGATAAGGGGTGAGGGGGAAGGAGGGTCTCTCTCTCTCTTGTCCACACCGAGGTACAGGAGGTAAGGAAGTGACAGGGCCAGTTCTACCATGCTCACACCTTTGGGGCTGGCTCACCTTTAGTTTCAGCAGTGGGCTGGGCCACCTCTGCACAGGCCTCAGACAGTGACGTATCCCAGGTAGAAGCCCAGACCAGGGACATCCATCTGGCCTTTGGTGGCCACAGACTCCTGTGGATCCTGTGGACATGAACCCCGATGTGGCCCTGATGGTAGCACAGGCCAGGACCTCCCCTCACCCCCATAGTCCCAGGTGGCATCACTGGCCACCCACATCAGGATGTTCCTCACTACTACCCAGTCTCCAGTCCTGCCCCTTCTCTCGGAACCCACATCCCTCTGCTTCTTCCTGTCCTTCATTTCTCCACCATCCACCTGCTCCTTCTAATGGTGCCTGGGATCTCTGAGTGTCTGGGATTATCTCAGGAATGGTCCCAGGAGTGCTATGTCCTACCCATGCATTATGGCACTGGTGGGGGGGTGTCATTTCTGGCGTGGTCGGGACCCCTAGGCATGTGCAGCTCCAGACTGGCGGTCATCTCAGGCTAGCCCCCACTGGGTCCCATGATACCTGTCTGGTGGTTGTCTAAGGTTTGCTCCTTGCCCCGGCCACCTGAGAGTTCTATGTGAAGGTCGTCATCTGTCTTGGGCTCACTCCTGCCTGAGGCCTATGATCCCAGGCGGAGTTCCTCTAGTCTGGTGGCTGTCTCAGGCTAGCTCCTGTCTGAGTGTCCTGGAGCCAGACTGGTGGCTGTCTCAGGCTCGATATTTTTCAGAGACTGTCAGACTACAAATTGTTTAGATGTTCACAGGACAGAACACTGAGAGTTAGATGTACCCTCTCTCCTCTCTGCCGCCTACAGAAACACACGTGGCACAGTAGCCACACCTGCAATGTCCCTAGGGGATGATGGTACATTTTAATTTTTTATTTACTTAAAATTTAAATTTAATTTGTTTTAATTTTTTATTTTTATTTTTTATTTTTATGTGTATGAATGTTTTGGCAGCATATATGTATGTGTGCCATATATATTCCTGGAGCCTATAGAGGTTACCCTAGTGTTGGAATTACAGTTGTAAACCACTATGTGGGTACTGGGAGCCAATCCCAGGCCCTCTGCAAGAGCAATAAGTGTGCTTACCTGCTGAGCCTTCTCTTTAGCCCCTCATCACTTATTTTAAAAGTCTTTCCCCGCTGGGCGATGGTGGCAGACACCTTTAATCCCAGCACTTGGGAGGCAGAGGCAGGCGGATTTCTGAGTTCGAGGCCAGCCTGGTCTACAGAGTGAGTTCCAGGACAGCCAGGGCTACACAGAGAAACCCTGTCTCGAAAAACAAAAAACAAAACAAAACAAAACAAAAGTCTTTCCCCAGTTCAGAGGCAGAATATTCCCTGGCCATTGGTTTTCTGTAATGAGCACAGTTAAAGACTCCTCCCGCACCCCACCCCCACCCCCGTGTCCCCCATCTAAACCCCTGAGCTCTGACAGGTAGAATCTTCTATGACTTCTAACTTGTTCTCTCCCTTTCCCATTAATTCTTCCCAGGAGGAACTATATCATACTGCTTATCCATTGCACCTCCCCCAGTCATACAAAGCAGAGCCAATGGCTTTAGCTAATTTTTTTTAAATGTTTATTCGTCTTTATTTTATGTGCCTTGGTGGTTTGCCTGCATGGCTGTCTAGATGCCAGGTCCCTGGAGTTCGAGCCTGAGAGAGTTGTGAGGGACCTTGTGGGTGCTGAGACTAGAACCCAAGTCTGTCTGGAAGAGCAGCTAGTGCTCTTAAACCGCTGAGCCATGTCTCCAGCCTCAGCCTTTTGCTCATTTTATCTCCCGCCCTCCCACCCCTGCTTTTCCAACCAGTTCAGATGCTAGTGTGAAAGACAGCATCCCGATATCATTTCCCTAACATGATCAAATTCTAGACAGCTGAGTCTCAATTTTATATCTCATCAGCTCTACAGCAAAGACCACTGAAGCAGTGCCTCAGCATGTTCCTCATCCGTCCCTGACTGTCTTAGGGTTATAGTTGCTGTGGTGAGACCCCACAACGAAAAGCAACCTGGGCAAGAAAGGGCTTATTTCACTCCTAAGTTCATATAACAGTTCATCACCAAAATTAGTAGGGTAAGGAAGTCAACCAAGCAGGGCAGGAACCTGGAGGTAGAAGCTGATGCATAAGCCATATAGGGGCTATTTACTGGCTTGTTCAGTCTGCTTTCTTGTAGAACCCAGGACCACCAGCCCAAGGGTAGCTCCTCCCACAATGGACTGGGCCCTCCCACTAAGAAAATGCCCCACAGGGTTGCCTACAGCCCAGTCTTATAGAGGCATTTTCTCTGTTGAGGCTTCCTTCTCTCAGGTGACTCTAGCATGTGCCAGACTGACTTAAAGCTAGCTAGCACACTTACATACTACTCTAAACACTGTAATATATCTTCTATTCCATGTAGTTTGGGAGCATCCTCACAGACATGTGGTGGATCCCATTTCTTAAGAAGGCATGCCACCTCATACCAAAGTCTTTACAACTTAGGCTGTCCTGAAATCCATACAGAGTACAGACTGGCCTTAAACTTATGGTAATACTCCTGCCCCAGTCTCCTAAGGACCGAGATTATAGGAATGAGCCACCATACCGAGCTAAATCTTTTTTTTTCCTTAGTTCAGTGTTTTTTTTTTTTAATTTATTATATGTAAGTACACTATATTTGTCTTCAGACACACCAGAAAAGGGCATTGGATCTCATTATGGATGGTTGTGAGCCACTATGTGGTTGCTGGGATTTGAACTCAGGACCTTTGGAAGAACAGTCAGTGCTCTTAACCATTGAGCCATCTCTCCAGCCCTAGTTCAGTGTTTTTTGTTGTTGTTGGTTTTGGTTTTTCAAAGACAGGGTTTCTCTGTGTAGCCCTGGCTGTTCTGGAACTCGCTCCATAGACCAGGCTGTGTTAGAATTCAGAGATATGCTTGCTTCTGCTTCTTGAGTGCTGGGATCAAAGGCCTGTGCCATCACCACCCAGCTTTAGTTCAGTGTTTTATTACTCACAGCAAGGCTAAAGCAACGGTCACCCCAGCACAGAGATACGCTATACCATAGTGTGCGGAATAAAAGGCCTTATCAGGCTTGCACCCCATTTTCCACTGGACAGTTCACTCTCCGATGGTTTAGGTTCAGGTACATGTCTCATGCCCTCATCTCCCCGTCGTGAGACTATTCCTGGGGAATGCAAACAGATGTCTATCCTCCCCAGAAATGGAACTGACAATAGGTCAGAGTACAGATACCGCCAAAGTCCAGCTTGGTTTTATTGGAGTTACTTAGAGAAGTAGAAATGACTCAAAGACAGCTGCATCACCACTGGTCACCGCTGCATGGGTGACAATACACAAAAGCTGGCACTCTGGAAGAGTGTCACCCACAGCCTGCAAAGAGCTCAACAGGCAGGCACAGGTGGGAGAATGTCCTTCCAGGTGGCTAGTAAGTGTTGGGTGCCTTCTGAAGAGATTCCCTCCGACAGCACGATCCTGAGCCAAATGGCCACCGGCTTTATCAGATCAGCTGTGCCTACTTGCGGAACATGATCATCACTATGCTTACTGAATGTTGGTGGCTCCTTCACAGGAGGGGGGGGGAGGGTCATTAGACGCTCACCTGGGAATATCCAATCCGTCTTCCCAACCTGTTGTATGTAATTCAACTCTAACTACATGGGCCTCACATCCCAAAAGGGTTTAGTGTATATAGGCTGGGAAAGACTAGAGAACACCATCTGTGCCGCCATGAGAAAGCCATCATCCACAGGGGCTGCAGACTTTCCAGTGTGGATGCAGTGGGTTCAGTGATGCTCTTGTCAGGAATCTATCCAGGCTCTGTGAGAAAGCCCAATAATGAGGCTGGAGAAATGGCTCCGTAGAGAAGAGCACTGGCTGTTCTTGCAGAGGACCTAGCTTCACTTCCCAGTACCCACGAGGCAGCTCACGACTGTCTGTAACTCCAGTTCCAGGGGTCCATGGCATGCATGTGGTACACATATCTGTGCACGCAGGGAAAATACCCATACACATAAAATAAAATAAGTAAATCTTTTTTTTTTTTTTTTTTTTTTTTTTTTTTTTTGGTATTTTCAAGACAGGGTTTCTCTGTATAGAAACCTGACTGTCCTGGAACTCACTGTGTAGACCAGGCTGGCCTCGAACTCAGAGATCCAACTGCCTCTGCCTCCCAAGTCCTGGGATTAAAGGCTTGCGCCACCACTGCCCAGCTTTTTTGTTATTTTCGAGACAGGGTTTCTCTGTGTAGCCCTTGCTGTCCTGGAACTCACTGTGTAGACCAGGCTGGCCTCGAACTCAGAAGTCCGCCCGCCTCTGTCTGGCATTCTTATTAATGACTGAAGTTGAGACAGTCCCCATCTCAACTTCCTCAAACTGCTGCTTATTTGGGACAGACTTCCAGGGGAGATGCAAAATCATGGGCAAGGGGAGGGGGTCACCCAGCAGCTTAAGGCAACACCAGAACCACTCCATCTGGGAAGCGGAACTGGTGGCTTTGCCAGAAGTTGCCCAGCAGGCCATACACCTGTAGGATTCTCAGACTGCGCTTCAGCTTGTCTGCTTGTAGGCAGGGACAGCACCGAGGTTGCTTTACCGCGATCGGCGCAGGGAGGGCGTGGCTCCCAGTCCCTAAATTGGGAGTAGGGGTGTCCCACGGCTGGAGAAAGGGTGAACTTCAAGGTTCCACCGCGGGGGAGGGAGGACCTGTAGGGCACGCACAGTTGAAGGCAAGGACCCGCTCAAGGATTAGCATGGGTCTGGAGCGAGAGCGCTGCAGAGTCTCATCCATTCGCAGGCCGTTTGGGTCTGAGGCGCGCGTATCAGTGGAACCCGTTGTCTGTTCATTCTACGCATCCGAGCTCTACAGAGGTAAGACGACTAAGTTCCACTCTTCTTGAACTGGTACGAAATAACCACGCGCTACTAAGGAAGAGAACTCGGACCAGGACACGGGGCGTGGTCTATGGCAAGGTCTCTAAGTACATGGGCGGGGCTCGTCTTCTGGCTTCATTTAGCTTTGCTCTGATTGGCCAAGACGCGCGGGGCATTGTGGGTTAGCACGCACCGGCTACCGCCTCAGCTGTACGCGTTTCGCCATGTCGGGGTCCCCGGTAAAGCGCCAGAGGATGGAGTCCGCCTTGGACCAGCTCAAGCAGTTCACCACCGTGGTGGCCGACACGGGTGATTTCAACGGTAAGAGGGCGCGGCGCATGCGCTCAAAAAAAGCTGCTGTGCCCCCCATTTTGGAACCAGCACCGGTGTGGGTGCCAGGGGCGGGGCCTCGCGGGCGCTGGAGCCGGGATTGGTGAGTTTGCGGAACCTTCAAGGATCAATAACCCCTGGGCCATTGGTGACCCTGGGAACCCGGCGCGAAACCTCGGTGGGTGGAGGTAGTCCGAGAAAGTCTCCTTGACCCCGGGTGTCCCCACCCCACCCCCAATTCCCTATGATGACACAAGGCTCAACTTTGGAGCCAGTTCGGTCTGCAAGACTAGGACGGCTTCTCTGGACACCGTCTGCTTTTTGCAGCCTTTTGCACTGGTTTTCCACATGCACCTGCTTACTGTCTGTGGGCAGTACACAGCAAGGCTGGAGTCAGACCAGATGCACACACTAAATCAAATGGTTATCATTGTCAGACTTCCTTTTCTTTTGAGACAGGGTCTCACAGTGTAGCTCAGCCTGTCCTGGAACTCCTGGTAATCCTTCTGTCTTAGCTTAGTGCTGGATCAGGCTGTGCCACCATGCACTCGCTGCTCCAGTACTCAGATTTTCCGGGACGTGGTGGGAACTCGGAAAATATAAGTGGAAAGGCTTGTGCAGTTAGTGTAGCTCTCAACCTTGTAGAGTGATGTAGGTGATCTCACATGTGCTGTGAGAAAGAGACTTTCAGGAAATGCTCTGTGCGAGCCCAGTACAAAAGCACCTCTGCTCTTTTCTGCTTTCTCACGGTGACTTGAGAAACAGGGTTTAATTCCTCATGAGTAAGTGCATTGTTTATCTCAGAGAGTCAGAGAGAGTGATTAGGCATATTTGGGCTGCTCAGATATAAAGAACAGACTTGATGTGGGTCTAATAGCAAACCGATCTGACACAAGCTATGTTTGTCAGAGAGCTTCCTGCAATCCATCTGGGAAGTCCTGAGGTTTTCCCAACGTGTGTGGAGTGCAGAGTTTACTGGCTAATGTTTATGAAGAGAGCAAGAGACAGGCATGGTAGTGAATGCCTGCCTGCATTTGGGAGGCAGAGGCAGGCATGTCTTTAGTTGTTCGAGGCCAGCCTGGTCTACATGGTTCCATGCAAGCCTGAGCTACATAGTGAGAGCCTGTCTCAAACAAGAAAAAGCACATTCATTGATAGTGTAGCTTAAAACAAGTTAAATAATTGTAAACACTGTGTCAGATTCAAAGTCTGTTGTATAGTGAAGGCTTCTTTTGGTGTTTGTTTGTTTGAAGACGGGGTTTCTCTGTATATCCCTGACTTTCCTGGAACTTGATTTGTAGAGCAGGCTGGCCTCAAACTCACAGAGATCTACCTGCCTCTGCCTCCTAAGTGTTGGGATCAACATGGCGCACCACCACTGCCCAGCTGTCATGAGGTTTCTTCACTCCTTGGGTATCACACACTCCTGAAAATAGAATTTTCAGCTGGACAGTGGTGGCGCACGCCTTTAATCCCAGCACTTGGGAAGCAGAGGCGGGTGGATTTCTGAGTTCAAGGACAGCCTGGTCTACATCGTGAGTTCCAGGACAGCCAGGGCTATACAGAGAAACCCTGTCTCAAAAACAAAAACAAAAAAACAAAAACAAAAAAATAGGATTTTCAGGACTTTTGACCCCCTTATTTTTCTCTGAACCTCAGGGTCTTTGGGCTTTAATGCTCATCTGTGGGGGAAGGATAGGGATCAGGCTCAGCCATCACACCTGCTAGAACAGGTACCCTACCACTGAACTGTGTCTCCAGCCTGGGGTCTGTAGTTTTATATGATAAAAGCAATGTTTCCTGTGCACCCTTCAGAGGATTCACACCTCAGCCAACACCCCTCCAGAGCACATTTTCCCCTACTTCTTATTTTGAAATAACCTCAGACTCCTGAGATGTTGCAAAAGTAGCCCATACACCCTTTGCCCAGTTTCCCTAGTGATGTCCAAATCAGGAAGCAAGACACCAGAATGAACCATGCATTGCGCTGTCTGCAGGCTGGCCTGCTCTGGTTATCTCTGCTACTGTTTCATAACTTGTAGACTTATGCTAGCACCGTGAGGACACAACTATCCTGTTCTTGTTATCGAAAGACGTTATGTGCGCTGGGCTGTGGTGGTGCATGCCTTTAATGCCAGCACTTGGGAGGCAAAAGCAAGCAGATTTCTGAGTTTGAGGCCAGCCTGGTCTACACAGTGAGTTCCAGGACAGCCAGGGCTATACAGAGAAACCCTGTCTTGAAAAACAACAACAACAAAAGATGTTATGTTCATGGTAGTGCAGACCTATAATATTATCTTAACACTGGGGAGCAGGGCAGGAGGACTACAAGTCTGAGATGACCCTGTGGTGTTAGCTACATAGTATGTAGGTCTGGAAAAGAAAAAGGTTTTGTTTGTTTATTTGTTTGTTTGTTTTCGGAGACAGGGTTTATCCTCTGTATAGCCCTAGCTGCCCTGGAACTCACTCTGTAGACCAAAAATACACCTGCCTCTGCCTCCCAAGTGCTAGGATTAAAGGTGTGTGCCACCACTGCGTTTTTAAAAAGTTAGGCAAGCTCATGTCCTCCTGTCCTGGTAACTGGACTTCTGTACATCTGCTGTCCATGTGCCTGTTCATTTGGATAACTGAGCTGATTGGGGCCAAGTCACACCTCATTGGCTTTTCTGAATTCCTGAGGGAAAAAACCAATATGTTAAAAGAGCCAAAACACCTGGGCATAATATGCTCACCCCCCACCCCACCCCACCCCCACACAAATGAGGTTAACGAGCCAAAGCTTGTCTGCCAGTGGGCTAGGGTTAGAGCACCCCCTGCTGGCTGTTGGGCAGTAGGACAAACTTGTGGAGCATGTTCTTCCAGCATCCTCATAGTTCCAATCCTAGTCACTGCAAATCAGCTCTTATGGGGAATGATCATTCTAGGGTGCTTAGTTTTTGTTGTTGTTGCTTGTTTGTTTTGTTTTGTTAGATAGGGTCTCACTGTGTAGGCCTGGCTAGCCTGGAACCTGCTGTGTAGACCAGGCTGACCTCAAACTCTGGCTTGTTTTTTTAAATTTTACTATTTAAAATGTTGCAAGTTTAAAAAAGAAAAAAATCACATACCGAAATGGTTTGTTTCTTTGTTTGTTTTATTTTGAGACATAATCCTACTATATAGCCCTGATTGTAGACAAAGCAGGCCTTGAACTCACAGATGTCAAGACACAAGACCTGTATCTGCTTCCAGAGTGTTGAGATTAAAGCCAGGTGCCACCGCACCAAGCTTCTGTTTTGTTTTGTTTTTTTTGGTATTTTCGAGACAGGGTTTCTCTGTATAGCTCTGGCTGTCCTGGAACTCACTCTGTAGACCAGGCTGGCCTCGAACTCAGAAATCCAGAAATCCGCCTGCCTCTGCCTCCCAAGTGCTGGGATTAAAGGCGTGAGCCACCACCGCCCGGCTCTGGTTTGTTCTTTTGTGACAAGGTCTTGCTTTGTAACCCAGGCTGACCTTAAACCCTCAGTCATCTGAGCTAGGATCATAGTCTGTGCAACTGTGGCCAGCTCACGTATGTGGGCTGAGAACTGTCTTCCTATTGAAGGCTGTCTTATGGTCAGCCTCTGGAGCTGCTGTGAGCATTGTCACTGTGATCCACTTGGGATTGCTGCAGGGCTCCGTTTTCCATCTCTGGTGACAGCTGCTTCTGGTCGCTGTGACAAACACCTGAGAGAAGGACATAAGATGGGACGATTTGTTTTGTCCCAGAGTTCCTAAGGTTTCAGTCCATTGTGATGGAGAGAGCACAGATAAAGCAGAGGAGCTCCTCTCATGGCAGACAGGAAACAGGGAGAGAATGTCTACTAGCAGGCTGGGACCTCTAGTCTATAGGATAGGCTATCCCTTAGCTATCCTCTTAGAAACACAGACAAGCCAGAGGTGACTAGATCTGGATGCTTCTTGGTCCATTCCTGCAGACAACAAGATTAACCATCCCATCTGCTTTTGAAAATTTCTTTCCTAGCCATCGATGAGTACAAGCCCCAGGATGCCACCACCAACCCATCCCTGATCCTGGCTGCAGCTCAGATGCCTGCCTATCAGGAGCTGGTGGAGGAGGCCATTGCCTACGGCAAGAAGCTGGGTGGGTGAGTATGGCTGACGGAGAGCTGAGAAGATCCCACTCCTCGCCAACTGTGTCTCCATGGCTCCGAGTCTTCCCGATATGAACACATCCAGCTGAGATGTAGAACATTCAGGAACTTCCAGGCTCCAGCCTGTGACAGGCTCAACAGTTCTGGCAGCTATGCTTCGCTTTCTGGTTGCTGTTACTTTCTTCAGTTTTTTTGTTTTTGCTTGGTTGGGGTTTTGTTTTGATTTGTTTTGTTTTATTGATTCTTTCTTTCTTTCATTCATTGATTCGTTCGTTCAGTCATTTAGTTTGGTTTTTGGAGATAGAGTCTCTATGTAGCCATGGAGATCCTGAATGTTATTTAGACCAGTCTGGCCTCATAGAGATCCACCTGCCTCTGCCTCCTGAGTGCCGAGACTAGAGGGATATACCACATTGCCCAGCTGTCATTCGTTTTTTGGGTTTGGGTTTTTGTTTGTTTGTTTGTTTGTTTTTGGTTTTTTAAGACAGAGTTTCTCTGTATAGCCTGGCTGTCCTGGAACTCACTCTGTAGACTGGGCTGTCCTCGAACTTAGAAATCTACCTGCCTCTGCCTCCCAGGTACTGGATTAAAGGCGTGCACCACCACTGCCCGGCTTTTGCCATTACTTTTTAACAAGTCTAACGGATTTTAGTAAAGTGTGTATTGGGATAGTCATTACCACAATCTCTGATCCTCTCGACCTCCTTGTCCTCGGCTTCTTTCTTGTTTGCATTAGACCAGGCATTACTATGTAACCAGGATACTTTTAAGCATGCCTGCTCAAGTGCTCAGATAACATTGTGGGTCACTGTGCGTGTGTGCGGGCCTCCAATCTTTTTCTTGTTCCTATAGTTTTAATTCTTCCACATTATCACATGGGTCATAAATGTGTAG
>JADRCD010204376.1:0-10301 GCA_019843815.1 Montemys delectorum | reverse complement strand
TTTTTTTTTTTTTTTTTTTTTTTTTGTCTGTTCAGCTCCGGAGATTCTGAGACTCTAGGAGCTCATTGGAGAGCACTTGGGCTTGGCTGAAAGGTTGTGTGGGGAGGGAGGAGAGGGCGGGACTGTATGGGGAACAGAGTGTGATAGGGATGCGGGTGAGCTCTGTTCCTTTGGGACCAAAAAGAATAGATTCCAGGATAAACACGGGTAGACATCCTCTCTCCAAGGGAACCCTCCCTTTCATGTCTTTCCTTTCCTTACTCAGCAATAACAGCCACACAGCCAGCAGTTGTCTGGTGCCTGACATTTGGCAAGCAGGAGGTTTCCTTGGGTCCTCACAGTAGTGTAGAGATGCCTGACAGGCAGATATGTTTATATAAGGGGTGGGGGAGGCACAGGGGTTAGGCAAAAGAAAGAGCGTTCCAGCTCTGTGTCTCAGACAAGAGATCACTTTTCCCTTGACACATTTCCTGCCTCACAGGAGTATAGCAGAAAGAGTGAACAATTCAGGTGTAACAGGATGCGCTTCAGGTACTAGGTCCTTTTAAACTACGCATAGATGAAGAAATGTTAAGATCGGAGGAGACTTTATCCAAGGCTTTTCAGCTGAGTAGGAAAATGGAGATGGTGGTGGTGGAACTTTCGTCTCCTTTGGGGGTCTCAGTTTGCACCACGGTGTGTTTCTGAACTGAAGAACCAAACTGTGGGTCTATGGACACAAAGCCTCGGACTTCCCTGCACATGGCTCTGAGCACACATAGTTAACTGTCATTTCTTGTGCTTGATCTACAGGTTAAAAACAAAACAAAACAAAACAAAACAAAACAAAACAAAAAACCCTCATTTCATCTCTCCTTCCAAGTGTGTGCTTGGGCATGGCCCTGCCACCAAGGCCTTGTGCATATGATGGCAAGTTCCTGAACCTCTCTGCGGCTGTTCTATAGCAGTTGGGAAGAGAGTCTCATGCTATTTTGATCGTTGATGAGCCATGTGCTCAGGACAGGAAGCTTACGCGGGACTGGTGCTTAAATAGCGGACCCGTTCTTATTACAAAATCAGTGTGTGGCCTGATGCTGCCAGCCACACATGAGCACAGCGGTCCAGAGGCTAATGGCTGTGCCTTCCCTGATGCCCTGTACCATAACACTTCCCCATATGCTGTGGCCATGGAACCCCTACCTGCAATCAATGTTGATCAAACCATCTCTCCACTAGTAAACTCCAGACAGCCTCTCCATCATATATCCCCCTTCCTGGGGTGAAGTGTGCAGCCCCTGTCTGAGGCCAAGGGGTCCCTACACACCACTGCTCTGGTTCCCCAGCCATCCCTCTAGTGGAGTATGCTGAGCTCTTTGGGAATACCTGCCTCCTCCTGCTGCTTTCCAAATCCCCTCCCCATTTCATTGCAGGTTTCTCCATCCGTTCATATCTCCCCCTTTTCTAAATACAGCTTTATTTTCAGTTCTGAGGACTTCAAGCACTTTCTCTTTTATGTTCTTACTACCTCTTACTTGTTAACTTTCACAACTCAGGTCCCATCCTTTAAGATCAAGGGATCCTTCTTGCTCTTCTTGTCTAGCCCCTGCGTGCACAAGGCAGGGCTGGAGATGGAGCGCTGTGCTAGGAAAGTTTGTGTGAAGCCCTTATTCCTGGTTAGCTCCCCTACTTACTAGACGGCTCGCTCCCTGGATGTCCGTCCCCCTCTTCCACCTGGAAACCTCTGCTGACTCTTTGTCTTAATGGCTCTCTGCACCTATTCAGAAGTCACTAAACCCTCTCCTCCCTAAATCTTTCTGGGTGCTGAGTCTTTTTGTCCCTCTGAGCATAAGCTGAATCCTCCTCACCTCCATGCCTCAGTTTGATCCTGTATCACACACAAGGGTGGTTCACTGATGTTTGAGAACATCGTTTACTGAGTAAGTTCTTAGACAAGTCAACCTCTTGTAGCATCACCCTCTGTCTCTTTCCTGTTCTCTATCTGTTTCTCATGTATGTGTCTGTGCGTGTGCGTGTGCGTGTGCGTGTGTGTGTGTGTGTGTGTGTGTGTGTATGTGGCATGTGTGTGTGGTGCATGTGGGTGTTTATGTGTGTGTGTTCATGTGTGTATATGTGTCTATGTGTGTATATATGTTCATATGTGTGTTTATGTGGTGTGTGTCGGTGTGTGTATATGTGTTAGTGTGTATTCATGTGTGCATGTATATATGTTCCTGTGTGTATGTATATGTATATGGTATGTGTGTGTATGTGTGTGCGTGGTATGTGCTGGTACATGTGAGGGGCAGAAAAAAAACCTTGAATATCATTTTCAGCTGCTGTCTGTCTTGTTACCTTGGCAGGATCTCCCATTGGCCTTGAGCCGACCAAGCAGGGTAGGCCGCTGGCCAGTGAGCTTCAGGAATCCACCTGTCTCTGCCTCCTCAGCACTGGGCTTGCTAGTGTGAGTCACAATGCTTTAAACATGGGTTCTGAGGGCTTGAACTCAGGTCCTAATACTTATGAGGTGAGAAATTTGCTGGCGGAGCCATCACCCAGTTCCCAGTCAGATCTTTTGTTAGACCTTTTTTCCTGGTGTGAGTTGAGCTCTCCTTGAAGAACTGTGCATCAGGCAGTTTGCGACCAGTAGCTGCATGAACTCTGTGTATCTGAAGATGACCACTGCTCTTCTCAGGAAGTATGGAATTCCAGTCCCCTACAGTGCAAGGCGGTGGTTGAAACAGCTTCCTATTTATCCTGTCATCATAAACCCCTCCCTGATCTCTTCCCCTGCTCCCTCCACCTACAGCAAATCCCAGAGCCTTCCTCTACTCCCCCAGCCTGGCTGACATTTATGAGCTTCATCACTGAGAAAACACTGAGGCCTGTTCTTGTCTCCTCCTCCTCTAGCACGGGGATATTTTGTCCTCCTCCCTCACTCTCACCTCGTGGACCAAGGTCTGTTATCTAATACCCTGTTTATGGGCTGTTGGGATTTTTCCAACAACCTCAAATGAATCTTCAAGGCCCCACAGGTAGTGCTGCTTGGTCTCCTGGCCATAAAGGATGGCTGGCTCTTTCATCTGCCATTACTTATATCATAAATGAGTGGGCAGAAAGACGATGGGGAAACAGCTGCCCTAAACTAGTCCATACTTAAAAAGAAGAATTATTTTGTTGAGTATTTTTGCATCGATATTCATAAGGGAAATTAGTCTGAAATTTTCTTTCTTTGTTAGGCCTTTGTGTGGTTTAGGTATAAGAGTAATTGTAGCTTCATAGAACGAATTGGGTAGAGTTCTGACAATACCTGACTAATACAGATGTAGAGGCTCATAACCATTCACTGAACTGAGTACACCGTCCCCAATGAAGGAGTTAGAGAAAGGTTCTATGGAGCTGAAGGGTTTGAAGCCCCTTAGGACGAACAACAATATGAACTAACTAGTACCCTCAGAGCTCCCAGGGACCCATCCACCAATCAAGGACTATACAGGGTGGGATTGAATGTTCTGGCAGCATGTGTATAGTAGAGGATTGCAAATTCGATCATCAATAGGAGGAAAGGACCTTGGCCTTGTGAAGGTTTTGTGCCCCGGTGTAGGGGAATGCCAGGGCCAATAAGTGGGAGAGGGTGGGGTGGCAGGCATGGGGAGAGGGGAGGCAAAAGGGGTTTGTTCTTGTTGTTTTTGTTTGTTTGTTTTTTGGAGGGGAACCTGGGAAAGGGAAAATTTACATGTAAATAAAGAAAATATCTAATAAAAAAAGAAGAAGAAAAGAAGAAGAGGAGGAGGAAGAAGAAGAGGAAGAGAAGGAGGAGGAGGAGGGAAAGAAAGGCCTGGAGAAACATGTTCAGTCTTGGTGCTAAGCCAATTCATTTCACTCTGTAGGCTGTACTGAGACACTTAAGCTCTGGGCTTCCCCACTAGGAGTCAGATTTATTCTGTGCTTGTATCTAAATGGCCTCCAGGGATGCTAACATTTGTTGTTGGAGAGCTAAGAGTGGTGTTCCTTTCATCTCTGCTGAGGGATGTCACCTTAAATTATCAGGGAGGGCTCCAGCCTACATCTGGGTGTGGGAGGCTCTGGCAATGGAGGGAGCCTGCTCCCTTCCCTGTTTTGAAGGTTTTTTTTTTTGTTTTTTTTTTTTTTACCATCTTCTGCTTCCTGGTACTAGAGCTAGCTCCGGGAGAAATATTTCACACTGTATATTCTCATGGAGACGTTTGTGGTATCTTGCAAGTCTGCCCCTCAGAGAGAAGAGAGTGACCTTGGTGAATGTCACAGAGTAGCTTAGAGCACCCCAAGAAAGTCACAGAACACCCCAGGCTGCTAGCATTCACATATCATAACCAGAAACGGTTGAAGGACAGGGATAGGCAGCTCCTGAGATTCCAAATTACTTGCTATTCTGCAAATTCAGGATTTGACTCACCTATACCCACTAGGACAACTGGAGGTCCATGTTGGTGGACTATTCAGGTAGCAACATCCCAGCTCAAAAGTATGCATGCTATTGACCACAGCAGAGAACATATCAGATCCTGCTAGCTATCCATTTCATAGTATACCCGTTCAATAGTTCCTCTTGCCCCAGAGTCAGGGCCTAGAAGAATGGGACATGGACACAGGATGCATGTGTTTAGATGGAGAGGCAGGATGTTGGGTGAGAGCTAGGGCAAAGGTCACTAAACTGAAGCACACAGACTGTATTTGGCCTGATGTCTGTTGTGCAAATGTAGGTCTCCTGGACACAGGTATGCTCATGTTCGTGGCTTATGGCTGCCCTTAGGCTATGGTACAGTGCTGGGATTAGAGAATGGAGTGCGAACTGAGACTAGAGAGTTGGCAAAGACTAAAGGAATGGCTCTCAGACGTTTCACAGCCGAAGTCTGCAGAATCCTGTGGAGGGAGAATAGGACCGTGTAGAAAAAAATTCCATACTGCTTTTCTGGAGACAGCTAGCACGTATGGGCCATTCTTAGTACTTCAGATTTTATGTCTTCATTAGTCACATGATCCAAGGTTTCCATATCCATTTGCATCGAAAGAGGTGGGGAATGACTGTCCAAGAAGCAGACTGGCATTTTGAAAGACACTTGCAAACACCATTTCATTGACAACACTGGCAGATGACAGGCTTCTGAAGAGCTCACGATTTCATTTTAAAACATGCTCTGCACGGAGGCAGCCTTGGTGCACGTTCACAGTGTGAGTTTACTGACTCAGCCCTTTCCTAGCTGCCTGCATTCAGGAGAGCTGTAAGTCATTTCCCATTTCCTTAGAAGTGTCACTGAAGGATTAGTCACTCTCAGAATTTCCTCTTTACACCCCTGTTAGGGGTCGGGGGTGTCTGTGACGTGATTAAAGCCATCGAGGGTGAATATATACAGATATGACTTTCCTCGTCTACCTTTAGCATCTTAGGGGAATCATCTGATGTTACCAAGGCTTTTGCTTCAATATTTATTTTCTCCTTGCTATTCTGCAAACCTCCCTGGATTGCCTTGAAAACCCTCTGCACAGCTATGACTAAGATCAACGGTGACATCACTCCTGGGAAAGAGCAGCTTCAGAGCTGAAGGATCTCAGGCCATCACCCTCCTCATGAGGACTCGGGTGCTAATGCTTTTTAATCTCTCAGGGTCTTTTATTTGTAGCTTTGGTGGGGAGCGAGACATAAGGAGACTATAACCTTTCTACAGCATATGTTAAGCATTACTTGTGTGTTGGGGTCATGTGAGCTTCTTTGTACATAGCATCAGTGCTTCTGGGACACCCACAGGGTGGATGTTACTGTCATCAGAATGTAGTAGAGGAAACCAGCTGGGGGCCTGGGAACATGCTATGACTAGCAAAGGCTAACAAGCGCTGGGAATGCCTGCCTACCTCAGCCTTCTCTTAGTTCAACGGATTCACAATTGAGCGCCTCTTTACATTTATGTTATGTTTTTACTGTCCATAGAAAGAGAAAAAAAAACCCCTTACCCTTCATATAAAGGGAATGTTTGGCTCTGGCAGAGCGCCAATTTAGAACTCAGCTCCCATCCTAACTAACAATCATATATAAATGTGTCTCCTCTACAGGAGAGGTAGGAATAAAGAAATGTTGTGTGGCCAACAACTGCTGGGGCTGTCTTGTGGGCTTTTTAAAAATAGCCAGAGGGACAGACAGCAACTGCTGCAGGGCAAGCCTGTGAAGTAAGGGTTTCCCTGCATTGAGGGTGGGAAGATTTCTAAGACTCAGAGGTCATAGTGGGTCTCCTTAGTATAGCTTAGAGCCACAACTCCCAGAAGCTCCTAATGCACAAAATGAAAAGAAGTAAGTTACCGTGGTATTTTGTAGACCCTAGGAACAGCCTCTGAGCCTGAGGAGTGCCTGTATGAGAGACTTCTACGTTGGGCATCATTGTCAGTTGCATGTCCTGTAAATACTCAGTTCTAAATGGGACATCTTAATTGACTACCTTCCTACTGGACAGCCAAGGTTCAGGGACCATCACGCAAGAGGAGACAGATGGAATGCAAGAGCCGAAGGACAAGAAAAGTATTGTGAAATATTGTCTTCTGCACATGACATGGCTATTGCTCTCGTGAATTCACGGTGCCTGTGGTTGACTGCACAAGACCTGAGCAAGATCAAGTTAGCTGAAGTTCTAGGATATAGGGGGAGGGAACTCACAATGCTCCACCCCTAAATAAGGACCTATTGGTAGCTGATAGCTAGGATGGGAGGATGCATTCGTTTTTTGGAGGTGTGAGCATTGGTAGGTTGTCCATGCTCCGGTAGATGACCCCACATCCATGTACATGTGGGGAGCACTAAATGGACTTAGTGAGTTTTATTAAAAATATAAGAAAACATGAAGTTGAGAGGTAGACATGTCTGATTACATCTGATTATATTTCATTACATACATATATGAAATTTTCAGAGAACAAACAGTGTTATTCACTGTTCACTGAATTGATGCGATTCACACTTTTCTTAGGGAGTTGCTTACCTTATAGAAGTTTTGACGAATTGTAAGTGTTACCTGGTCATTCCAAGTCGTCTGTGCCTCTAGATAACACGATGCTGGCTTTTGATGATCCTTTAAGCAGTGACAGTTTCTACTTTGTGGTAGTAACTAATATGTTTGACATAGTTCTGGGGAATTATGCCTGAATCTTTTAGGTCTAGTATTGAAAAAATGATATCAAGGAAATCATACCAACAGTTATTGGGCCTTGGTTATGTGCTGAAGAGCATTTTGAGTGTCTTACTAATATAGACTCATTTCATCTTCACACTGATTCCATGGAAGTAAGCTCTCTTATGCCATGATTCTTCACATAGAAAATGGAGTCACAATTGATTAGCTCACTTAAGGCCACACAGTTCAGAAATGTAAAGGCAGGTCATCATGCTATGATAAAGCACTGAGGGGTTATGTATGACTGAACTTTCTGGGTCTTGCTTCTGAGCTTTAGAAGTGGTGTCTTAGCTTCTTTCTGGAAGCTTTTAGGTCAGTATTACACAGGTTATTGCACATCTGGGGAATGTGGCATCCCAGAGCTTGTCATGGAGCAAGAAATGGCTCCACAGGTGCGTCTGGGGACTGAGGATACTGCCCTCTGCTTCATTTTAGGCAAAAGTGATGATGAGGAGAGCCTTTGCAAGTCAGCCCATGGGGCAGGGAAAGGAGCATCAGAGGACGGCAAGGACCATAAGCGACCCAAACGTCCCAGAACCATCCTGACCACGCAGCAGAGGAGAGCATTCAAGGCCTCGTTTGAAGTATCCTCCAAGCCCTGCAGAAAGGTATAAGGGGGTGAAGTCAAGAAAAGTGATCGTGTCCCCCTTGTCTGTATGCAGCCGGACTCCCCTGGGGTATTAAAGGGTTTTGGGGGGGGTATGAGTGATGGGGAATGCTGCTCAGAGTCTGTGACAGTTATGAGCCCTGCAGGAGGTTTCAAAGATAGCTAAGATATGGCTTGGGAAGTAATAGACTCTCCCCCAACTCTCCGTGTGTTTGCCAACTCGTGACTGACAAAACACCTCCCATTTCATGAAGTGCAACAAGGAACAATAAATAGTAACTAAATCACCATGATAATAAGTACTAGTTGTGATATAAGCCAGATACCTTAACAAAGATTATAAAAATACAGTAGCTTGCAATGTGCACTTTTTATGGTTGGGGTTTGGCTCATTCTCCTTGGCATGGTGACTTGGGGATTCCCTGCATAGAAGTTCATTTCTCCCCATGATATTTTCAATGGAAGGGAAGGGATGTTCTCTGGTTTTCCACTCACCTAATGATGGCGATTTGGGTTGTGTTTTGTCAGGACTGTTATGAATAGGGGTCCCATGGACACTTTTAGAAAACTACTCACTGACTTAATGAAATAGTATTTTCCTTTTATGCCACATTTCGGAGGAGAGCAAGATAAGACTGGGAGGGCAGTTCTGTTATTCATCACTTGGGTCCCAACAGCTGCTCCAGCTGTCTGCATTTTCCCAGCGACTGTGGTGGGAACAGCAGAAGCAGTGAGTGAGCACCTGCCATTTTGAGAACATTCCTGTGGTTTGTGTCCACCTGTTTATGCATCTCCTGTCCACAGAGTACGGGAAGAATTTGGTATTTCTTAGACAGCAATATATTCTGTCACAACGTTGATCTTGGAGATTTACCCATTGACTCTTTCCTTTCTTTGCCTTTGCCACTCCCTACACTCTATGGGAGGTACAGGTAGGTAGTGAGATACCCCAAATAGGCCTACATGTGGCCCATTTACAGTGAGGAGGACATGAGTATATACAAGGGAGAAAGCTATAATAACATGAGAGGCTGCCAGGAGCTATGGGGAAGGGGAAAGCCATTTCATCTGGGCATCTACCAGGCTTTGTGGATCAAGTGGCTTCTGATTTGAGGCTCTGGGGCATAGATAGGGGTTCAACAGGTGCAAGAGCCCTTGTGTCCATTCTGTATGGTGACTTAGTAATTGCATGGTCAAGGTGATGATTTCTGCAGTCTCCATGTGGTCTATTTACTTATTCAGGCTCTTTCAGTCCATCCTCCCTGGAGTCTGTCAAGTAGGCACAGTGTCTTGGAGTCCCTTTCCCTATCACGCCAGCCCCTCACCATATGCCTGGATGGCCTAGATAGTTAAATACATCTCCTTGTTATCTGAATCTCAACTGTCCTTCAACTCCACATGACCCTAGTGCATTCAGCAGCCTTAGAGTTGTTCATCTGACTCTGCTCGATTCCAGATAGCCTTCCCCTGGGAAGGGCTCACTCAAAAAAAAAAAATAGTGAACATGAACATTCAGAAAACACACAGTTACTTGGAAATAGACAATGACAAAACAGGAGGACAAGAGAGAACCATCTGTTCCTGCAGAGAGATTTTTCACTTTAGTTTTCCTTAAGTCAATTAAAGCATATGAAAACCTGCAGCTAAAAAGAGGTCAACTCCAGTAGAGCATATAAAGCCATAACTTCTGAGTACAAGAAAGCCAAAGATCCTCCTGGGAATGTGCATCTAAATAAACGAGCATCCCTTCCTTTTTCTACCTGTGAAAGATGTCTTCTCTGCCAGAAGGAAGGCATAACCTTGTGTTTGGGTCTGTTTGAACGTTAATCGTGAACTCCTCTCTACTTAGGAATGTGACCTATGCCCCCACCCGGCACCACCCAGGAAATGGCTAACCTCCTACTCTAAGAGGCCAGTGTGTATGTGTGTTTCATATTCATGTGTTCAATTTCTTCAAGGTGAGGGAGACTCTGGCTGCAGAGACTGGGCTGAGCGTCCGTGTGGTTCAGGTGTGGTTCCAGAACCAGCGAGCCAAGGTAATCCGCTTCTCACCTGTATGTGTCTTGGTCTTACTGGTTTCTTCCAACAATAGCGGGTGGACATCAGACTTGCTGTCAGCCTTTCTAAGCCAACTGAAGGGGCAGAGTAGCTCCCCTGATTAAAGATGTCTGCCATCAGCAATTATTTCAGCCACAGCTCCTGCACAAGGGAGAAGTGAAGCATTTGTGTTAGTGAAACAGTGAAACAGTTTATGTCGTGGCAGATGGAATGAATGTTTTCACTCCCAGCTTGCAGGGTCCAGCCTCTCTAGCTCTAGCCTTAGTGAGTGTCCTAGGTGACAGACAAGTCCTGGGTTACTTATTTTCTTCCTGAATCTAAAAATATACACGCGCTGGTCAGTTTCCTGTAATCTTGGTTTTATGTATCCGTCTTTCTTTCATGTATGTTCATGGGTAGGGGTGTACGTGAAGGTATGTGCATTTACATGAAAGCCAGAGGTCTTCAGGATAGTAATGCACCTT
>JADRCD010204374.1:0-14675 GCA_019843815.1 Montemys delectorum | reverse complement strand
CTCTCTCCTTCTCTGTCCCCTCTTTCTCTGCCTCTACTCCCTTCACACCCCCTTCTCTTACCCCAAATAAACTTCATTTTATACTGGACCCGTCATATGGCTGGTCTAGTATACCTCAGAGGGGGATGCCTCAGCATGGGCCCCACTAAGGCACTCCCTCCCACCGCATCATGCCACTGCATTACAGAACATATCAAAGTGGATACTCAGTCAGTAATAAGGTAACACCAATGATGCTTACCCATAATCCACAGGCAGACAAAGTGCCTTCCCAACAGAGTTTTTCACAAGGGCTTAAATATCATGCTATTTATGCCATATATTCAAATTAACTGAATTTTTCAGTGTCATAGATATATAGGTGGCAGGCCAACATCTCCACAGAGGTTACACTCTAGAGTCTGTGTACTCCCATGTTACCCACAGATCAATGCAGATTTACACAAGCTGAGAATACACAACTCCTGATGACATTCTGGTTTACTGTTCATATACAGAACACAAGCTTGGAATGTGAGTGATGTGCTAAAGTCCTGAGAACTCCTTCACAGTCAGAGACACTTCACATGGAACGACAATGGCTGAGGTAGAGAACCAAGCTGAATTTACACCAGCAAATTATTTCATCATATTCTCTACCTACGACTTTTAAAAGTTAAAATGTAACTAACAAATTAGAGCATCCTCACAAACTTTCTTCCTGATTATGAATATATTTTTCTAATTATGAATAATCTGTTTCCCCCATATGCTATGGAAGTAGTGCAGAATTTTTCATATAAAACAATCCTATAGCTACACACACATTCTATAACAAGGAGATCAAGAACCTTGGCTCAAAGCACATTTTTTTTTCATTCAAGGAAAGTATGTTATTAACCTGAAAGAGAACTATCACAGAATTAACTTTCCAAAGTGTAAAACATTGGCCGTATCACCACCCCACCTCAAAGGAACCCGATTCTTATCTAGCTTCTAATTTCAGCAACCAATTTTCAGAAACACAAAGTACAGAGAAAGATTTCCAACTCTCTGCAGGAATGTAATCAACAAAATCCAAGCTGCTGGAAACGCCACAGGACAAACAACCCAGTTCTTCAATAACTAAATAACAAATGGGGGCAGGGGGATACAGTGCAAAACACCGACCAGTCGCAACAGGTAGTCCTTATCTGAATCCTGAGTTACACTAATTGTTTTAAAGAAATGAAATTAAAAAAAAAATAAAACCACAACACACTTTACACTTAGGAGACAATGGGAAATTTGAGCACTGCCTGAATTAAAGTTTGTTTTTTAATGTCACTAATTTTCCACTTACAGTCAGAACTTTCTTTTTTTTTTTTTTAAGTAATTGTCCTTTCTTTTTTTTTTAAAGATTTATTTATTTTATTTGCATGAGTACACTGTAGCTGTACAAATGGCCGTGAGCCATCATGTGGCTGCTGGGAATTGAACTCAGGACGGCCCTGCTCGCTCCAGCATAATTCACTGTAGCTGTCTTCAGACGCACCAGATTCTCTACCTTAACAGGGATTAAACTCTGTTAAGAAGAAGGTGTCAGATCTCATTACAGGTGGTTGTGAGCCACCATGTTGTTGCTGGGATCCGAAATCAGGACCTTCGGAAGAGCAGTCAGTGCTCTTACCCTCTGAGCCATCTCACCAGCCCCAGTCAGAACTTCCTTAAAGGTTTTTATCTTTCAGACACTGAGACTAAGGTATCCGTGCACAATCTGATCAGTAGAGTATCTGAGATAGGCAGAGAAGATAGAGGTGATGTGATAGACTAGAAAAGGGTGATGATGTCATCGCTTCTGGTTACACTTCTGCATGTTCAAATCCTCCATAAAAATTTTAGCACATAAAAAAATTTAACTAAAATTGAAATGCTAAGGTGATTTCAAACACATTTAATTTTTCTACAAACCAGGAATATCAAGACTTCTCTTCTAAAAACCAACTTATTTTCTGCTAACAAACTAATATACAACTTTGCTGATACCTGTTTCTACAATGCTTATTACTCTGTGAGCAATCTTTCGTCCACTAGATAATGTAATTAGAAAATCAGCTATCAAAAGAAAAGAATAATTAGTCTTATTTTAAGTTATGTTAAAAAAAAAAAACCACCACCATCACCACCACCAACAACAAAAAATGTTCTAAAGTCTTTTTCTTTAAGACTACTAAGGAGAAACCTCAATAGTCATTTGTAAATCATTTTTGTTACTCATATTAACCTTTTTTGTGCACTTGCATTCACGCGTGCACACACACACACACACACACACACACACTTTCTTCTTGCATCTTTTGGGTTTTCTCCCTCTGGCAACAACAATAAGAAAAAGCAAACAAGTTCCAAGACTGGTTCCATGGGTGTAGAGGTAAAACAGTGCCTGGAAAACAGAATTTTTCCAGCTCTGCTTGAATTTATACATTCCAACAGCCCAGTTAATTTTAAATTACACCACTGCCAACCATGTTTGGTCTAGCTGATTTGTGAAGTGAATGACTATGCAGAAGTTACCCTCACTTCATAAGTTCAGAGTCTGAGACTTGGCATGCCCAACATAACCTGTAAACCCACATCTGCCCAGGAACCAGGTATCTTCCTGGAGTGCTGGCAATTGTAGTTCTTGGAAAATAACAAAGCCTCATGGGAAAGTACACAGATTATATAGGTTTGTCCTTATAAGCCTCTGCAGCATGTGGCTCAAGGCCGTTACAGCTAGGAAATTCCAGGGACTGGTCCTGACCACAGTCCATTTCTTGGTCAATATTTAATATTTAATAAAGTTTGCTTAAATCTGGCCTAAAATAGTAAAATGGGTTTCCTCTGGCAAATCTTGGGTTTAACAGACTGAACAAACCGATTTGCACACTATGAGAAAGAGTCAAATTGCAAGTGTCTTATATCTAAATTTCCTATCTTCTTGTCCAAACATTTGCCTCCCCCTAACACAAATGCATGGCCATGTATAAGTCATTTTCAACATAAATTACTATTTATTCTGTATCCTGATCAATACTTATCTCCCCTTCAACACCCTTCCTTGTAGACTATCTCCGCCATTACAATGCTCCAATGAACATAGCTGCCTCTGTGCCTTTTCATCCCAAGTGTTGGCCATAGACAAGCAGCATTAGTCCTACCCAAAAACCTGCTAGACATAGAATCATGACCCCATCCCAACCCCACTAAACCACATTCTTCATCTTAAGAAGACTACAGATTACTGGTGTACTCTGAAGTTAGTGAAGTATCTCCTGGAAAAACTAAAAGACCTGAGGTTAGTCATTTCAGAAGTCCATACCTCTCCATACTACATTCTCAACCTCTCATTGTCTGATGGAGTTTCCAAATCTCCAATGATCCGATTCACTGCCTTCATATGTCATGCATATATAGAACAAAAAAGTATTCCAAATGGAACACATACTCTGAAGATTCAAAGTTAAGTGACTACTAATGGTCTATTACAATATCACTAGATCAGAGTATCTCTCAACCCTCTTCAGAGAAGGCTTTCCCTTCCACTGACAACAGTTAACACAGAAACCTTCACCCGACTTGTCAATGTGCAAAAAATAAAGGACTGTGGCAATCTCAGCCCTAAATGGGACAGGCATAATATAACCCTCTCCTCAAGATTCATGGATCTTTGTGGGAGAGGATCCAGAAAGATTGTAAGAGTCATAGGTGGTCCATAACATCAAGGAAAACAGGGTCTCCAAGCACAACAGAGTAGATGCACATGCAAATTCACAGAGATTATGGTAAGACCACAAGCATAGAAGGGTACAGTATGGTGGACATGAAATCCCATCACTAGCTGAAAAGCTATTGGCATTTTATGGCTTCTAGGAGAGAGTCAGTTTTCTTTAATGATGTGTGAATTCAGGAAATGTGATATGTCTACAAAGACTTACTCATTAAAACTACAGTGATATGGAAATGTGGGAAAGCTACAGGTCAGCAGGCTAATTGCTTTATCTCCCTGAAAAGCCATTCCTTGCCCATCTCTGTGTCAGAACTAACATCCTGGTAACCAGCAGATAAAAAAACCTTGTGAACTCTATTAAATTAGCAGACTCCTAGCTTCCACCAATCTAGAGCTAACAATGTCATCAGATAACATCTGAGACCTGTAGAAAAGCTTCCCCCACTTACTGTAACCTCCACCAATGTATTTCAAACTTGTCTTGATGTATGACTTCTTTGTTTTGTAAAACTATAAAACTTGGTCAATCTGTTTCCATGTTGAAACACAGAATTGGAAGTAACCCAAATCTGTGTTCTCTGGCCATGTCACTCAAAATGGCTCCAGAAGAAACCATGTCTTACTCCTTTTCAGGTGAGAGCTGTGTTTTTTGAATCAACAGATATGACACCAGGTAAGCCGACCATACCACAAGGGGCCCAAGACTATTGCAATACAAACTGGGCTAGCTGGAGAAAGAAGGGAAAAAAGGAATGTCAGTGTTGAGTGGGAAGAGATGGGGGAGAAGAGAGGGTAGTAATGGGAGCAAGTGGGAATATGGAGTGAATATATCCAGAATACATTGTATGGAGTTCTCAAAGGATCAATAAAAATATGTGGGGGACAGTTTACACATTCTCTTAAAAAAGAATATAAGAGGTTGATGTTTCAAGAGAGGTCGAAATGAGGTCGCCACACTCTCTGAACTGAAAGCCCACCCTTTTAGCATAACCTTAGCATGTATTTGTTCTACAATTATGTAATAATTTCCTGACACCTATATCACACCAAAAGTACACTATAAACCTGGTCAGCAGGTTCCTTAAGCTTTCTTCATTGAACTGTAGCTAATTTATACATACCACAGATCCAGGGTGGGGGGCAGGAGTAGTTACTTAAAGCTGTATCCCAAAATACACAAGTTGAGCATCCCTAAACCCTCAAATCTAAAGATACTCAAGTGTTTTGTTGACACTCAAATGTTTCAAATTTTGGAGGGTTTTGGGTTTCACATTTTCAAGACTGGATATGTTCAACTTGGTAACTTCCATGAAAATATTCCAAACTCCTTTTTTAAAATCTGAAATCTAGATTACTTTAATCTCAAGCATTCTGGATAAGAGATGTTCAATCCCTATGCATGCTAAACTTAATCTTGATGGCATTTGCCTTCAGTTCCATCTGGTTCTCAATGGTCCCCAATTCTTCCATCCAACTTTAACAGCTTCATGAACAAGGCCCTCTTCCTCCTAACCACCCAAAATACTACGCAGAAGGGAGACTAGGACAGAGACTCAGAGACTCACAGAACCTACTTCCTCCCTGACACAAACCCACTCCTATTCATGAGTGTGTTCTAGCTATCAATCCACCTAAATAGCACTGATGTGTAAAATTACCCCGTAGTTCCAAATGCAATGCTGCACCCAAGAGACATTTCCCAGAAAAACCTGGGAGCTGACCTTTATACTGCCTCAAAGATTGAAAAGCAGCTGGTTTTCCCTACTTCTCCTCTATGCTGATGCTTGGTGATAAGAAGAAAATATGTTCTCATTTATATCCCACCTCTTAATTAACTTATAAAAGGCTGCCTTTACATTAAGATATTTATTTTTTTATCTACACTGAAGCAAACAGACAAAAATGAATACTTGCTTCTAGGAAATTTATTCTCCCATGAACAAAAGAAGTTCCTTCCCATAAGTTCTTACCATCTACATCCAATGGTTTAGTGTCTCAGAGTATGTTCCTCTTGATATTTCAAATATATTCCACATAAATGAGTAGCATGACCAATAAAGAAAAATATTATACAATACATATGTGGAAGCTGTATATTTTGTAAATAAGTTCACTTTCATTTCACTAAATTAGTTCTATAAATTTACAACTTTTAAGATTCACTCATGTAGGTAAAATAGCTCATTCCTATAATCTCAGCGCTTGGGAGGCCTAGGCAACACACTGTGTAGGCCAGTCTGAGAAATAGGATGAGATGCTGTCTGTCTCAAAAACAAACAAACAAAACACCCATGCCTTTCTTAGTTTTACTACTCCATCATAAAAATACATATCAAATGATTCTTAAGGCAGCACAATTAATTTAAAGATAAGCAACATAAATAAGATTGTCTCCTGGAGGAACAATAGAAAAAGAGAAGACTTGCATATTATTATTGCAACTAATTATGATGGAGGGTAATACAAAAAGCATACAATATAACTAATACCATAAATGTGCTTTTAAAAATTCAGAGGAGGAAGTCATTTCTAGCTGAGATAATTAGAATGTAAAATGATTATCAACGGAAGTAGCATTTACACTGGTTTAGTAGATGGGCAGATTTCAACACGTGGTTGACAGATTTGAAGAATACTCCTAACAGGAAACAGAAAGGTTGAGTGCATGTAAACTGCACATGCAAATGAGTCTACATTAACCAACATAAAGAATGGGGCATGAGAGATAAAGATGGTTCAACTGTTCAGAACATTGGCTACTCTTCTGGAGTATCAGAGGGATTCGATTCCCAACATCCACACAGCAGCTCACAACCATCTATAACTCCAGTTCCAGGGAACCTGATGCCCTCTTCTGGCCTCTGAAGGCATCAGACATGCACATGGTACACAGACATACATGCAGGCAAAATACCCATATAAATAAATACTACATTTTAAAAAAAAAATGAAGGCATAGTAAACTAGGCAGGGAGGTCCAGAAAAACAGAGGTGGGCACATTGGATGAAGATGACTGAAAATTGGTAGCCCCAGCATGGGCAGTGGCCCTGAGCCAAGTCAGCATCCACACAGCCCAGGAGACTACTGTGCAGACTGAAAGGAAAGGATCAAAGATAATCAATAACGTAGAGACTGATAGGTAGGGAAATGGTAGATGACAGACAGACATCTACCATTAGGATAGGTAGGATAGATGGATGGATAGACAGACAGACAGACAGACAGACCCCCATATCATTTTTTATTCTTCAAATCTAAATGTCTGGGTTGCAGTTCATTATATTATAATCCTTCACTGTTATATATTTATGCTAGTTTTGTCAATTTGGGTTTGTTTTTTTGTTTTGTTTTTTGTTTTTGGTAGCTATTTGTTTGTTTGAGAGAGGGTCTCACTATGTAACTGGCTGGCCTTAAACTAGTTATGTAGACTGGGTTGGCCTTGAATTCATGGAGATGCCTCTGCCCCTCTCTCTTTTCCCGTTCCCTTCCTGTCTGTCTCTGTCTCTGTCTCTGTCTCTGTTTCTGTCTCTCTCCGTCTCTCCGTCTCTCTCTCTCTCCGTCTCTCTCTCTCTCTCTGTCTCTCTTTCTCTCTCTCTCTCTCTCTTCTCTCTCTTCTCTCTCTCTTCTCTCTCTGCCTCTCTGCCTCAAGTGCTGGGATTTTGTCAATTTTTAATAGAGAACAATGGTAGAAATCATTTTACTTTGTATGCATATAATTCCTAGAAGAATAGTCACTGGTTCAAAATCATGAATATTTTAAACCTCTTGATAGTAATTTGCCAATTTTATTCCAAGAACAAGGTACCTATTTATGCCTCCCAGATTGTTAGGTTCATCTGTGTTGCTATCTCCTTCTCAATGAAAAGAACATTAAACACTCTACCCTCTACCACAACAGGAGAGAAGCCAGACCAAAAATGAGAAGAAATGAAGAAAAAAAAGTATAGTTGTGTGCTCTTACTTTAACTGTGATTCCTCACAAGCTCCAGTAAACTTCAGACACAGACTGGCTTCATGAGTAAGACCTATGGAGCTCCAAAGACAGAGTTTATAAGACCATCATGCTTGATTAATTCTCTGCTGGACCATCTTAAAGTTTATAACAAGCTTTATACAAGTCAAGCCAATCCTGTTCACAACGCAAAGTACCTAAGGAGATACACATTAGACATTGTCAAAATTCCCACCAACTCGAACCATATGACTGTGTTTCTCATGGGAAAGGAGGAAGAGAAAAGTCAGACTTCTGGGAAAGGGAAAATTTACATGTAAATAAAGAAAATATCTAAAAAAAAAAAAAGTAATCAGGGTTTGCTCTTGAAGTATGCATTTGTCAAAAAGTCATTATCAGGTTATCTCTTAACCTCATCATACAAATCAAGAGGACAATTAAATCAAATGGAAGTCAGGAAGATGCAGGAGAGTTATGAAAAGACAAAAGTAAGCAAAGCTTTTAAAACCTAGAAAGGCAATAATTCAGAAAGACGCTGAGTTCAAAGTTAATGAGAACTTGGCTTTTTCTGCAACTATATCATCTTCCCAGTGGGTTCTTGAACTGAATAAATTTAATTTCTACTTGGAAATTTTCCTGGCGGCCATCTGGAAAATTAAAATGGACAGGGTAAGTGTTGTTTTATTTTCTGAGCCACATAAAACAATTGGTCTCCAGGGTCAATAAAGACAAGTCCACAGGGACCCGTGCTGGTAAGCCTCCTACTTCCAATGACTTTTACCCATTGACTAGTAGTATTCCTAGCATGAACACTGTCTTTTCTCCATGATTTATTTACAGCTTTAAAAAAAATCAAGGCATACCAACATTACACAGGTGGTCCCAGGACGTGTCGGGCTAAAGTCCAAGCCCACCTCCTCTTCCCATCCTGGTCCCATCTCAGTGTCTCACCACACCCTCTTAAGTCTTGTCTCAAGCCAACTTCGTCAGAAGCACACAGGTGTTTCTCAGGTGTGCTGCTGTTGTGCTAAACCTCCCAAATCAGTATTTCTTGGGGCAGAACTCAGAAACTCACCCTTTGAGTCTACTTTGGGTGAGTTTATGCATACACCAAAGTGTCTCAAGCACTGTGTATACATATCACCTATGGAGCTTGCTAAAATACATACCCTGATTCACTGAGTATGGCTCCTGGAACTTGAGAGTTTACACTTCTAACACTCCAAGAGCATTAGTTTCCACTCTAGCTATATGTTAGTGTCATGTACGAAGTCTAAAGAAAAGAGACATACACCCAGGCCATACCTCACAACTGTATCAGAATCCCTAGTAATGGGGTCCACCCATCACCCTAGAATATGACTGTGGGTCCACATATTCTGAGCTCCAGTTTCTCTATGTTCCCACACATGCTGTTGGTCCACCACCAGCCTAGCCTCCCTGTTTTTCTTCTTCTTACCCTTTAAGTCCTTCTTTCTGCCTTCACATGGGAGCTCAAGTCCCAGCTCTGCAGGGAAGCCTTCCTAACCAATGTTCCCTACAGAAATCCCACAAGAGGTTTTGCACTGTTTACAGTGCTCATAAATATCTTCAGAGCATCACATACAATGAATGTCCATTTTTATGAATACTAGAATTATGTTTAGGTCACTCTGGCGCCCCTGAAACCCCCTTCAAAGGGCAGCTTCAGCCTACTGCCACAATTCTAGACATTTTCATGTTTCAAATTGCCTTGTTAAAAAGTAAAACAAAAAAATATTTACTTGTGTTTGATTGTCCCACTCCGTGATCATCTCAGCTCACAGCATTTTACAAGTTTTGATTAGTCCTCATACACTCCCATGAGGTTGACATTATCCTTATTTTAGAGCTAAGAAATGGAAGAAGCTCAAAGGCTAAGAAGTCCCTTGCTCAAGACATCTCTTTTCTAGGCTGCACACCAATGCACCCTATGCGTTCCACATTCCTATCCACAGTACATATGTACTCTGTAATGGTCACAACGCCAAGATGGCAGCACAATCCCTCAACATTTATTAACAGTCACTGTTTTTGTGGAAACATTTTAAAATCCGTAAGTAATGGATATTTACTTACTATCAGACTAAAAGCACATGGGGGGTGGAGGGGAGGACGATGAAGAAGAAAAAGAGGAGGATAAGAGGGAGGAGGAAGAAAGGAGGAGGAAGAGAAGGAAGAAGACTGAGAGGGTCCCACATGTCAACGGGAAGACGGGTGGTGCCTGTGGATACCAAGGCACATACACCAAGTCCCTCCAGTAGCCACCAGCTTACACCTGAGACCTGAGGCAGGGCCGGTGAGGAGCTAGGCTGAAACAACCAAAGGCATCAGTCATGAGCCAAATCATACCTCCACGTCTAGAACATTCCCTTTCACATTGCTACTAAATTAGTTTCCAAACCACCTACCGCAAATGCTTCCTAGAACCTCTCTGCCTCTAAGGCTGAGGGGCAGAGGTGGCAACCAGGAGCAGAGAGACCCCGCCTCCTTTTGCTCATTGGGCCAGACCTGGCACGTGACCTTGGCCTGTTTCTTGCCCAGGACTTTTATCCGTTGTTTTTATTTAGGGCTAAATCCGCCAAACTGTGCCTCCTGTTCAGGTTTTTGTTACACCTAAAGGGAAAGGAGCTCTGGAGGAAGATTAAAAGGCTGGTGATATTTAATTTTTTTGTAGTAGTTTGACCTGGAATAAGCTGGCTGGAAGAATAAGCATAGGAAGAAATGACACTACTCAAGCCAGAACCTGAGTAAAAGCTCAACTTTCTTCTGCCTCCTCACCCTGTGTCACCTGGTCTCCTAAACTCCTTGAGCCTCAGATATACCTCTGAACCTGTTTCCAAATTTCTGGGAGATAATGTCACTTTTAGTACCGGGTAGTACTAACAGCATCTACTCAGCGCTTACTCTACGTAAGCCATTTCTGTACTACCTCAGACCTGAAAAGGAATCCTGCTCCTTTTCCCAGGCCCCAAAAAGCATTTCCGAGAAGCTGGCTTACCTAACACCGTAAGGATGCAACGGGCAGACCTAGGGCTGTCAGTGTCATCCCTACACCCACCTAAGGACTGTGCTGTCAGCCATTATGGCTAACCACTTCTTTTTAATTTGGGGGAAAGGAGGAGAGGCGGTGGAGAAGCAAGGGAAGGGGATGACACGGCTTCACTGCCTGCCTTCCTTGATATTTCAATCTTCTGAGGGAACTGCAGGCCCAGAGCTTCTGTTTTCTCAAAACAGAGCCCTTAAATTACTGAAGTTGGCTTAAGAGTTTTCCTTACAGTCCTAAACAGAATATCTTTTTCAGCAGCTGTTAGCACCTGAAATTGCAGAGAGATGGTTTTATAACAATCAAAACAACCCTGAGGTTACACTTTACACCAATCAGAATCACTAAGATCAAAACCTCACGTGACAACACATGTTGGAGAGGATGTAGAGAAAGAGGAACATTCCTCCATTGCTGGTGGGATTGCAAACTGGTACAACCACTCTGGAACTCAATCTGGAGGTTCGTCAGAAAATTGGAAATAGATCTACCTGAAGACCCAGCAATACCGCTCTTGGGCATATACCCAAAAGATGCCCACCATGCCTCGGGGGGCATGTTCCACTATGTTCATATCAGCCTAATATGTGATAGCCAAAAGCTGGAAACAACCTAGATGCCCCACGACAGAAGAATGGAGACAGAAAATGTGGTTCATTTACATAACGAAATACTACTCAGCTATTAAGAATGAGGACATCCTGAGTTTTTCAGGCAAATGGATGGAACTAGAAAACATCATCCTGAGTGAAGTAACTCAGACCCGAAAGGACATGCATGGTATGAACTCACTAATAAGTGGATATTAGAAAAAAAAAAGTACAGAACACCCTAGATACAGTTCACAGAACTCAAAAAGGTCAACAAGCTAAAGTGGCCAAGTGAGAACACCTCAGTTACACTTGGGAGAGAGAAGAAAACAATCACAAGTGAGGAAGGAGGGAGAGACCTGAGAGGAAAAGTGGAGGGGTGGGGGGAGAGGGGAACCTGATCTGGTATTGAGTGAGGGAAAAGGACTGAGGTCCTGAGGGCCAGCAGAAAGAATGGAAACAGGCAACCTCAGGAAACAGGAGGTTGGGGGGACCCTTCAGAATGCACCAGAGACCTGGGAGGTGAGAGGCTCTCTGGAATTAAAGGGAGGGACTTTATACAAAAGGCCCCACAGTAAGGAGAGGAAACTTTAGAGCCCCCTCTAGCAGGAAGACAGGGCATCGAGTGAGGGATGGGGTTGCCATCCCACAGTCACATCTCTGACCCATAATTATTCCTTTCTGAAAGAATTACAGGGATGGAAATGGAAAGGAGCCTGAGGAAAAGAAGGTCCTGTGACAGACCCAAAGTGGGATCCAGCTCAAGAGGAGGGCCCAAGGCCTAAACTATTACTGAGGCTATAGAGTGCTCACAAAAAGGAACCTAGCATGACTGCCTTCTGAAAGACCCAACAGACAGCTGAAAGAGTCAGATGCAGATACTTGCACCCAACCAATGGACAGAAGCAGCTGACCCCTCTTGAAGTAGGGAAAGCTGAAAGAAGCTGAGGAGAAGGGCGATCCTGTAGGAGGACCAGTAATCTCAATTAAACTGGAGCCCCAAGATCTCTCAAACACTGGACCACCAAACAGACAGCATACACCAGCTAATATTAGGCCCCCAACACACACACAGTAGAGGACTTCTGGGTCTGTGTTCATTCAGAGATGATGCGCCTAACCCTCAAAAGACTGGAGGCCTCAGGGAGTTTAGAGGTCAGGTGGGGTGGGGAGTAGGGGCATCCACATTGAGACGGGGGTGGGGGGTGAGGGGTGGGGAGGAGGTGTGGGATGTGGAGTAGTCAGAGGGTGGATGGGCGGGGTGTGGGGAATGGAATATGGAGTGTAAAAAATAAATTAATTTAATAAAAAAAGGAAAAAATTAAAAAGTTATATGCAAAACCCTATCCAAAAGATTAAACTTCTGAATATAGAGAGAGCAAACAGATCTTAAGTTATGTCTCTGTGATACAGAATGTAAATTTAGTAAGTGAACTTTGATGAAAGATTTACAGACAAGGAATAAAGTATGTAGTCATTCAACATACCCTGCACTGTGATAGGCAGGCACCAAGCCATATGCATAACTTAGCTTGATCACTCTATAGAGAACCCACCCTGTGGCACTCTAACCCTACCTTAGTGACTGATAGTTACTGAGCACTTACTATGCCCTTAGTACTCTGGGTGGATTGGCACTTATACCTCACTACAGGAGAAATAGTTCCCTTGCTTTCCTGGTTTACAGATGTTAATCTGGGAAATTGGAGAGTTCAATAGCTGATTAGTGACAACAGAGACAAGTGGCCAGTTAGTTTTTGGGTCTGCTGAGGTATGCAGAGGCCGCTTTTAAAGCCAGGTATGTCCGCCTGAACCAGGTCTGTCTACCTTCAGAGGCCTTCCTCTGAAATGCTCTGCACATCTTGACTAGAGCGGTGATTACCCCATGCTGCGATTATTTACCTTGAAGGTCAGCCTTAAACCTTCTTCCCAGTTTTAAGAATCAATGCAATACTTTCACCTCTGACTCCTCATAGCCCAGGACAGACAAGGAACACAGTATTAATACCAAACTATTATTAGCTGAGCTATTTCTCACATAAGACCAAAGCCAAAATTTGACTCTGCTGAGTCCAGGCTCCTGAGTGAATTTTGCAAGATAATAAATTACCTCAGGAAAGAAAAGTCAGGATCTAGGAAGCTAAGCCTCCTTTTCGTTACAAAACTGAGACTCAGTCAATTCCCAGCCAGAGGATTGCTAAGTTCTTTAGCTTAATAGATTGACTGGTGACAGTTTTGTGTCACTTAGACGAGGGGGGAAAAATCTGAGCATCTCTGAAAATCTCTCATAAAAATTATCTGCAAATAACGAGAAAGATGTTGAAATATTAACGCCTCCTCCACGCGCACATCAGGACGCTTCCTCCGCCACCTTCCATCTGCTTGTCTGCCTCCTCCAGCGTGAGTGAGCACAGAGCCCCACTCTGCTCAAAGCTTGGCTCCACGTCTAAAAAGATATGGCCAAAAATTGTTTCGGCACGCCGGAAGGTATAATCCTCACATCTCACACACATTTGGACATCCTAATTTAAAATAGGAAAGAAAAAAAATAGTCTCCTTGTGGGCTGCCGCTTGCCATGTTTCAAACATCTCTCTTCCAAACTCCCTTCTCTATGAGAATCACAGGCAGGGTTTGGAGGTCCCAGCCAGCACACAGCCTTGTTCTAAGCACTAACACAGCTCACTTGCTAACCCTATAATATCACGTTTGGTCCATTTTTACAAAGGAGGAAACTGGAGCCCAAAAGTGTTCATCAACTTTACAGAGCCAGGGCTTACTACTAGAGCTTGGGGGAAGGGTTGTTCGGAGGGAGAGTTCCTACTGTCAGCTGTTGGGTTTTTATGTCTCTTATGGCGTGATGTCCTAAGGGACAGGTTACGGGATCCTACTCATAGCTTCTCAAAGTGCGTCTCTGTGTAGAGCAGGTAGCATTGCAATTGAACCTTGGGGCCTTTCTCTGTGGCTTCCTTCTTTTTCTGATCATCTTCCTTCAGGATCGCTTCTCAGCCATGGGGCAGGGATCAAGTACATTTTCCTTCAAGCATTTTAAGAAGCTATCCCAGCTCTGAGTGCTTACTGTGCTCAATATGCACATCGGTTCTCTTGGCAAGAATGTCTGCCCTCCTCTTGCTTGTTTATAACAATGCCAACAGCACACTGGGTAACATTCTTCCAGTTTTACCATGGTAACATTCACAGGCATCCCTTTTTAAGTAGTACTTTTCCCTTGATGTCTACAGTATTACCCTTCCTATAGACTTGTATGTGTGTGGCTGAAAGAGCAACTCTGGTTTCTGAAAGGCCAGGAGAGCATGCCTTGGGCACCACTCCTCTTTCCTTT
>JADRCD010204373.1:31514-47378 GCA_019843815.1 Montemys delectorum | reverse complement strand
TCTCTCTCTCTCTCTCTCTCTCTCTCTCTCTCTCTCTCTCTCTCTTGGATTGGTTGTTGTGGTAAAGTGTATTGCATTGGCTCTGAAGTTGAACTGCTCAGTTCAAGTAAACAAATTATATTTAAACAATAGTCAAATTTGGGGAAAAGGTTCCTGGTGCAATACAATCCCCAATGCACAAGGAAGTTCAATTAAATTGAAATCCAACTCAGAGTATGTATCATTTCTTTCAAGAAGATGGATTCTGGAGATAGGGTACATGCATTAGTTTAAGGGCCTAAGGATCAAGCCCAGTCTTGGTCATATACATAGTGTAGATATCATTTGGGATATTACCCACCTCTGATCCTGATTGTAGGTGCTTGGGTGAGTCTCTGGCTATACATATAATGCTTCAAACCCTAGTATTATAATAGGCCTGCTTTATAAGCTAACATGTCCTTGGCCGTCATGAAACAGAATTACTGCAAAGGTCTACAAGGTCCACAGACATGGCAACAAAGAAAACAAAATGACCTTTAATTACAGTTATAGTTAGATTTGTGGTAATGGTAATAGGCTTGTTAATATCCTCTGTTAGGAGCAGGAAGAGAGTCATGAGATCCTCATCTGAGATTCCAGTCATTGTTGCGTGCTCAAAGATTCTGTGCCCACAGATCACCAGGAAAGCCAGGAATGTTAAACATTTGAGATTATCTTTTCAGTGGAAAAGATATAAAACATCTTCTCCCATCCAGAAAACTGAGAATTGGAGGTGATCTGTGTTATCTGTTGGGCTAGGTCATATCAGGCTCTTAGCACCAGGACCAGAAGTGGCTAGTAATCCAAATACTTACATTACATTACCCTTACATTAACCTGTATAGCCAGGGGCTCCCCCAAGCTCCCGGGACCAGAGGTGGTAATAGCCCAAATGGTATCTACACTATCTGTATGACCAAGACTAGGCCTGATTCTTCCTTAGGCCCTTAAGCTAATACATGTAACTTATCTCCAGCACCAATTTTCTTGGAAGAAATGGCATGTACTTTGAGCTGAGTTTTGATGTAATTAAACTTCCTTATGCACCGTGGATTGTGTTACACCAGGAAACCGTTTTCCAGATTATATTGCGTTTGAACATACTGGCAATAAACTGCCTGGCATCAAACCCTCCAAAGTTTGATCCAGGTGGACGTAGTTGATCTGAGCTGAGTTTTCAGTCTCCTGTTTTGTGATTCACTTCCCTGTCTGCTGGGATACCTCCAAGGACCCTCTTCAGGTCATCACTCCTTGATCTTCTGGTGGATGTGGTATTAAAGATGCTTGGCTATACAAGAGGTAGAAGGTTGACTGGGGAGGAGGACTACTGCAATACAAATTTCAGGAGTTGGCATTCTGTTGCGTCTGCCTTTGAGTCACTCATGTTCCTGTAAGTCACCACAATAAACTCATTAGTTCCCTAAGCTGGACTTAGAAGGAATCTTTTCTTTGGCTTGCCAGTGCCCAGGGCTCCGTGGTAAATGGATGTTTTTGTATGGCTCCACAGGAAATGTAATGCAATACCTAGCTATCTCCTGTACCTCAGTTTCTGTCAAGTAGGCACTACAATGTTATCTGCTTTCCAGGGCTAGTATGAGGATTTAAAGTCCTTATATATTAAGTACTTAAAATAGTAACTTCCATAAAATAACCCATTATATGAGTGTTAGCTATTAAGAAAATGCAAGGCTGAGAAAAGATTATTTCACATTGGCCAAATGCACTAATCCCTTACAGCAGCTTTCCAAATGCCTAATTCTTATTCTCTGCATTTTGGAGGAAGTGTCAAATAAATCAGTGCTTAGTAAGAAAGTCCAGGAGAGGATATGTAAATTCTTAGAACAAATAAACCATTTGCCATTCTTCTCTCCCTCTCTTTCACTTTCAGGGTGCTCTCTGGGCACCCCACACCTTTGTAACTCTCATGGCTGCAAATCACACGGGAGCCAGGGCTGAATCCCATTTGCAGTACAAAGAAACTGGCAGGGAGAAATGGACTTAATTAGTAAGGGATGTTCAAGGTAAAGCCTTTACAAAAGAGCTAACTGTGCTGTGTTAAAGGGAAGAAACACGATGAAAGCCCCCATTACCGGGCAGCTGGGCAGCATAGATTTCCTTAGCCTTTGCTTGCCATATCACATCCACAATTTCAGGGGTAGTTCAAAGCTGAGGTTTCTAAGTAGCAAACCACAGAGCTGCAGAAGAAGAGCCTTGAAGTTGATGCCATCAGATGGATAACCATTCTGGCCAATTAACATGCCAACTTGGGGAAGATGAAGGTGAAGAAAACAAGGACTTAGCTCTTGGAGCTAGAGGTGAGGAATAGACATGGAAATGGCTAATTACAAATGCAGTGAGAGATTTCAAAGCCAGGGCCTGGGGATAAAACATCTCAGAGATGAATGTGGGCGGTGAGATAGGAGCAGCTAAACAAGCAACAGCTCAGTAGAGATGGGACTTGGCCAGGTGAGCAGGTGAAAGGGAGAGGGAGAGCATGCTCCAAGCAGCCTAAGGTCTCGGCTCTACCATTGGCATGGCCAGTCTGGTGATGAGGATATGTTTCTATAGCTGTGACATGGAGGACTTAGATCTTGTACATTACTCTTAATAACTTCTGCATATGTGTTCAGCGCTATGCAAGGGTTTATGAAAAGACAGAAATGCCTCCAAGATGTTGTTAGAGAAGAATTTTGTAGGTGTGACTCAAAGTTATATGAATTAAGTGTTATCTTTGCTTGTCTTTAATTTATGTATCCTACTAAGCAGACTGTAGTCATCTTAGAATTTATAGCTATCAAAGGAAAAACCATCAAGTAGTTATTGCTTACATTATTTATGATTGTTACTAAGGTTTTATTTTTTTTTACTTTAGAATTATTTATCTAGAGATTAAGGAAGACATTTAACTACAGTCACTGTCTAGACAGTATTTTGAGCATTCTAGGCTTAGAATAGCGAATGATTATAGAAGGTTGTGTGATATTGGAGACAGTATGTGAACTCAGAACACAAGATTATTCACTGAATCAATTTTAGGAAGCCTGACTATGTTCTAGGGACATATAAGGGATAAACAGCAGGGACTAGAGAGATGTCAATGACCAACATGTCCCCTGCTATGATAGCATTGAACCTACACATGAATTTGCAATAGTACATGATGAATTTCATGGAAGACATGTAGACAGTCTAATAGAATCTTGGTACTTATCTATTTGTTTCTTACAATTCTAGCCCATTACTTTTACTAGGGATGTGTGATTAATTCTCACTAATGTTATGTAAGGGCAAGAGAAATGTCTTCATGCTTGCTCAGGCCTTACCTTGGCCTGGGAAGGACCACATACTCTAGAGATGATAGCTGTGAAATTGATTGGGGTAGGGAGGCTGTCTACTCTGTTTTAGATTATGATTTGAGAACTAAGCTTTAAATGTCAATGTCATAAAGACAAAGACAGACTGTGGCAATGATCCAGATTAAAGGAGATTAAAGAGACACAATGGCTAAATGGAATATTGTCCGCTATGCTGGATCCTGCTTTACAAGGGTTTGCTATAGAGGACATAATTAGATCAGCTGGAAAAATGGGAATATGAATGTCAGGTTAGATTTTAAAAGAATATTGCGTCATTTCCAACTTGGGCCCAGCAGAATGGCTCCCGCAAAGAAGGGTGTCGAGAAGAAGAAAGGCCGTTCTGCCATCAACGAGGTGGTGACCCGGGAACACACCATCAACATTCACAAGCGCATCCATGGAGTGGGCTTAAGAAGCATGCTCCTCGGGCACTCAAAGAAATTCGGAAATTTGCCATGAAGGAAATGGGGACACCAGATGTGCGCATTGACACTAGGCTCAATAAAGCTGTCTAGGCCAAGGGAATAAGGAATGTTCCATATCGCATCAGAGTACTTTTGTCCAGAAAACGTAATGAGGATGAGGATTCACCAAACAAGCTGTACACGTTGGTAACTTATGTGCCTGTTACCACATTCAAAAATCTACAGACTGTCAATGTGGATGAGAACTAACCTGCTGAATGTCAAATAAAGTTGCAGAACTGCCAAAAAAAAAAAAGAAAGAAAGAAAGAAAGAAAAGAGTATTGCATGAACAGAGTAGATGTATGCTGTGCTTAATGAAAGACCCTCCTAGTCTTAGCATGGATGCACTGAAGAATTTAGAGGCAAAGAGCTATAATTCATAGTAGAGATGATAGTTCAAATACTGGAGTAAAAGGGATAAATTTTAATGACATGTTTGTTAAGGGTGTAATTAAGAGTTTTTAATTCTATATTTAGTTTTGCAACTTTTTGTTTTTGTTTTGTTTTTGTTTTTTGAGACAAGGTTTCTCTGTGTAGCCCTGGCTGTCCTGGAACTCACTCCGTAGACTAGGCTGGCCTTGAACTCAGAAATCCGCCTGCCTCTGCCTCCCAAGTGCTGAGATTAAAGGTGTGGCCACCACTGCCCAGCCATTTTGCAACTTTTTGTAAGTTTGAAATTATTTCCAAATTAAATGTTAAACAATAAAATGTAGTGTGAAGTCGCCAAGATTTAGGGATATGTTGTTGCCACAATATAATCCATGCATTTTCAACGAGCAAAGAGTGAATTGGAAACACACTTTAGGGTAAACAAGTTTCCGTAATGAAACAGAAAGAGGTTCTAGGAAAAAAAATGTTTTGAGAGAAGTAGAAAGTATCCAAGAGTAGAGGGAATAATAGTCTAAGCCAAGAAACTGAAATTTGACAGTGCATAATCTTCCAACAAGGCTGGAATAGAATTTGAGGAGGGAAGAGAGGCTAGAGAAATGGACAGAGCCAGGTCCTGAGCTGCTGTGTGAGCCCCTTGGATGTCATACCAAGGCAGAAAACCAGAAAGGATTTAAACAAGAATGAAGTGGTTAGTGGATGAAGAGACAGATGGCTTAGAGATTTAAGAGCATTGGCTGCTCTTCCAGAGTTTATAGGTTCGATTCCCAGCACCCACACTGCAGCTCACAACCACCTATAACCCCAGTTACAGATGATCTGACACACTCTTCTGGCTGCTGTGGGCATTAAACACACACATGGTACACAGACATACATGCAGACATAAATAAATTTGACAAGAATAAAATGGTTAGATTTATATTTTAGAAAGATTATTGAATTGGAAGAGATGACAGCTATATTTTGAAAGAGTCAGTGGCTAATGGTCATAGGTGTGAAGAGGATGGGGAGTTTTGAGAGCTATTTGTCCTGAGTGACTTCTGAGTGACAAATATTAGCCCTGAGTTCCTGGGTTCCAGCCAGGGAAATGGTAGACAGGGCCACTATGTACTGAACTGAGAAACCCAAGAAAAAGATCAGGTTTGCACAGTGGAAATAATGATATCAGTGTGCACATTTCTATCAGAGAATTTCCAGGGAGAAATGTTCAGGGAACATGTGTTCAATGGAATGAGTAGATAAGTGATCTGGGTACTTACAAAGGAGACCTAGGCTTCAGAGAGATGTGGGTGCTCTTGAGCACCTCTATAAGAAGGGTGAGGCCAGTGGGGAGAACTTGGCGAACCAGAGGAGACACCAAGACCACAGATGAGTGGAGGATTTGGACATGAGCCTGGGCTTCAGCAGTTTATTGCTGTTGCTGCTCTTGGGAGATGGTTGCTCCCTCTGTGTTACCTCACTGGTGTAGAGAGGCACTGCTAAGTGATACTGTGAAGACTGCATGGAGTAATATTTAGATGCTTGAGAACAACATAAGTTCACATTCATAGGGATTTCGGCATTGTTTAGGGATATCTGGGTGTGAGCACCCCCTTCACACAAAGGAGTCAAGAAGTTGTAAATGTTTTAGTTCTTGTTCTGCAGAGATTTGACTGACAAGCTGAGGATACGTTATAAAGATTTTGGCTTTTAGATTTATATAATTTCCACATTAATTATTTAGAGGTCATGACATATTACCTGTCTATTGTCTTAGTCATGTTCTATTGCTGTGAAGAGACACCATGACCATGGCAACTCTTACAAGGGAAGCTTTTAATAAGGTGCTTGTTTGTAGTTTCAGAGGTTTAGTCCATTATCATCAGGGCAGGAAGCGTGCTGGCAGGCATGGTGCTGGAGAAGGAGCTGGGAGTTCTATATCCAGTTCTGGCAGGGGGAAGAGAGAGCTACTGGGCCTGGCTTGGGCTTTTGAAAACCTCAAAGCCTAGCTGTAGTGGCATACCTCCTCCAACAAATCCACACCTCCTAATCCTTTCAAACACTGCCACTCCCTGTTAACCAAGCGTTCAAATCTATGAGCCTATGGAGGTCATTCTCATGAAGAGGAGTATCCAGGTAAGGCAGCAGGACTAATGGGCTAATGTGGGTTCAGTGGCTGAAAAGGAATGTTCCATGAGAAGGAAGATAATGCAATAATTTTTTAAAAAGGAATGTGTGTATGTGTGTGTGTGTGTGTGTGTGTGAGAGAGAGAGAGAGAGAGAGAGAGAGAGAGAGAGAGAGAGAGAGAGAATTTGGAAATTTTAGGTTTCCAAGAATGATGGTACCATGTTGACTAAGTCATGTTATGCTTGAAATCACCACTGAGGTGAATGCTGTCATTTTGTTAATGAGAAAACTAGAGCCCAGAAAATTCAAGTAACTTCCTGAGATAACATACTTGGCAGAAGGTAGAGGTAAGACTAAATGCAAGGTCTGAGCTGGGTGTGTGGTTCACAGTTGTAACTCTAGCACTTGGGACGATGGGGGAAGGAAGACTGATGGTTCGAGGACATCTTGGGCTACATACGGAGGTCCAGGCCATCCTGGACTGAGTAGCTAGGTTTGTCTCAAAATAAGATAAGGTAAAATAACCCAATGTTTTTGGCCCATAACACCCCTCCCCCCCAACATACCTAAGATCTAGTACTTCTGAACAGCTTGACCACATTGGGAAAATATTTGATGCTGCCACTAGACATCAGAAATGCCAGAGTATAGTGTCCCATGGTACCTGAGGGGTTACGAGCAAACTGACTTAAGGTGGACTGAGGTGGACTGAGTTTTTGCTAACTGCTCAGAGCTAGACAGCTGCTCATCAAACAGTGGCTTGCAGGAAGTCCTTTCTCACTGGGAAGCATTTAGCGTGGCTCCATGTGAATTACTGAAGTTACAGCAGCTGGTACTGTGTGTGCACTTTCTCTGAAATTAAAAAAAAAAAAAATTCTACAATTGTTCTGCATGAAGCAAAGCCAGCCCATCCCATCCCTCCCACTCCCTCTCTGAGATTTTAAGGGTTTTTTTTTTTTTTTTAATTTCCTGATCTTCTCTTCAGACCAATGTCTGCTTTTTGCTGAAATTCCAAGTTTCATGAGCCCTGGATTCAGCAGGATTCTGAAGATGTTTTAATTTACTTATGAGTCTATTTAAGCAATAGACTACCCTTTCAATAATTACAGAAATACCTCCCCACGCTCCCACCCCACCAGTTACTACATACACTTGCCTTTTCTTCCTTCCTTATTCTTTTTTTTTTTTTTTTCCTTCTCTTCCTACTCTGGTTGTAGCGCTTTTGGTTAGCATTTCTATCAGATACATTAAAAAACAAAATGTCTGTGGGTGGCCAGGCAAAACTTATTAGTCATCCAACCCTCCCAGACAACGTCACTCTAATACAAATATTTGTGCTTCTGTCGCTGGCAGTCGTGTGAGTGCTGCCAGATAGTGACAGATTTTAAGACAGTCACATTAAGTATTAATCAGGCTTGAAAGATGCAGCTGCGCAGAGGCATGCTAACAAGTAGGCATTTCCTGCCTGCTTTCTGTACCCGCAGCATCCTGTGCCAAGGTGTTATTGCAGTTCTCTGTTTCCGTCAGAACGCATCACTTTTCAGCATGCCTAAAGGTCTAAAATGGCGTTGGCTGGCTGCATGATCTTAGGCTAGTAACACAGTTCCTGCTAGGCTGTGTCATGGGCTCCGAGCGCTGGGATTGCTTTGTACACTCCTTGTTCTAGTCCCCTCTCACTGTTGAGGTGTGTGAACATTCTAGACATTCAGTATGAGAATCAGTGAGAAGTACGGGGGGACCAGACCACGCAGAAGGAAGCAGGGAGTCGGGTGCTCAGGCTGGGCCTGGAGACATGGGTGAACAGTGCAAGAAGGCGAAATGAGTAGTGGGTAGGAGCGTGAGGGTAGCCATGTCTGCCTGGCTTGGACTGGAGAACAAGGGAGACTAGCAAGGATAAGAAGTTATCCAGCTGTCCCAGTGAAGTTATCTTCTGGCTCCTCAAAGACACAAAGTATCTGGGATGGCAGAGCTACCACAGTCGTACTCGGGGGAGGCAGTTCCAAAATGAAGGGAATTAGACAAGTATACTCAGTCCCAAGGTGACCGCTTCAGAAGAGGAGAGATAAGCTCTAGTCTTGCCATGGATTCTCCTTGAATTGTCCAGTCCTCTTCCTGATGGCAGGGTGACTCCAGGACCCCAAACTATTCAGAGTTCCTGTGTAGGGGGGAAAGAAAAGGAATAAACATGTGTTACCGAAAGGAGAGGTGAGCAGGCTGCTCTGTTAGCACCTGGGGCCCAGCTGGTAACACCTTTAAGCTCTGTGTCTTAAGACACTTGAGATTTTGTGCTGAGATACTCAGACGCAAAGAAATGATGTCACACCTGACCAAATTCATGATATAGAAGAGGAAAAATCCTAGTTTCTTATTTCTAATGGGAAAATATAATTCCTGGGATAGGGGAGTGTGTGTATGTGTGTTTGTTCCCATGTGCATGTACATGCACTGTGTCCATGCACACATGGAACATACATGTACGTGTGAACATTTAGATGGCTGGTTGGTGCTTTCTGTCTTCATTACTAAATCCACATGTTATAGCTTTAAAAGCTGTACACTAGGTACAAGCTTCTAAAAGGGTGTGTAACAGGCCACTTAGAAACTACATTTTCTATAAAAGCACTGATTCCTTACTTGGGTACACACAATAGCTTAAAGAAGGATAAAAGCTTAGCATCTCTACCTCTATTCTGTGCTTGTCCCCTTTACTTTGGCTCACTGCTTACTTCTGCTGGTCAGCATGGAGGCCTTCAAGGAGTTAAGTATCTTTCTAGTCTATCTTGTCCTCCTTCTAGATGAAGTCACAAAGATAAGTCATTGTCCTAAACCCTTGGATTCCAGAAGATCAAAGCCTCACAAGTTTCTCTGTCCAATCACATTAGGGCAGTGACAGACCAATAATTGGACAGGAATAGGGAGGCCGAGCTAGAAGTTTAGGAGTGAGAGAGGTCGGAGGAGGGAGGGAAGGAAGAAGCCAACATGGAGGCAGACGAACAGGAAGAGGATCCAGACCCCGAGTGCTTTTAAACAGCCACAAGTAGCTAAGGTTTCCACAAGGTTAGAATAGTTGGGTTAAAGCATTATTTTTATCATTTGGTTCTGAAATTATTGTATTGGCATCTTGTAACTTGTGATCTTATTGATATATAAACAGGATTGAATAATTAAGGCTTAAGAGTCATGTTTCTACCAGGTAACTAGTAAGATAAGATGACTGATTGTGGGGTGTGTGGGGCTAGGAGAGAATAGCATGGAGATGATGATAACATGCCGAATGAGACCCCACCAGGACATAGTGATGTGGCCTGCCAGTACTGATATTAGAGTGGGAACATGGTCTGGCGGGGCCGGAGAGATGGCGGGTGATCTTTTTAAATATTTCCCACAACAATTAACCATGGTAGCAAGATTACAGATCTGATCATCCAGCAGGAGCCAGACAGATCCCTTCAAGCAATGATAGCTGAAAAGGATTCTTAGTCCCACCTTACCAGCCAGAACTGAGACAGTGATTGCCTGGACCATGCCTTGATCATGTCTACTCAACTATGTATGACCACTGCCTTTTGCGCCAAGTCTTTCTCTACTTAAATCTAAAGCTCATGTTAGTACCCTGAAGAGGGGCATAGGGTGGCTGGGCCCTTTATCTGCTGCTCTTCTCAGCGTGGCCACATCTAAAAATCCTTTCTCTACTTTGAACCATTACTTGTCTTTTTAACTGCAAGGTAGAGACACTTGGGAGACTGCTCAAGTCCAGGTTCTTGCCCTCACAACTCCAGTTACAGACACACCATCTTCTGGAGATCTCTGTCAGCACACCAGCACTTTCTAGTTACTTGGTCTGTATTTTTTTAGGCTCCTTGAAGACCATTTTCTTTCATCCTACCTTCTTAAAATCTTTCTGTACATTTAATTAGGTCTCAAGTCTTTTCTTAGAGGTTAAAGCTACCCCCAATTAGAATTTTCTTAGTGGAAAGGCAAGAACGTGGCAGACTAGGCAGAGCAAAGTCAGAAGATAATCAACTCTTGGCAACTCTTTGGTCAAGTAGCAAACCTATTTAAGCTCCCAAGACTTTGCTCTTCCCTTATTATTGGGAAAGGTCATAGAGATGGAATTATGGGATCTGGAAAAGGCCTTAGATATGATCTGAGGTCTCTGGGGATGTAATTTTCACCCTATGGATATGACTTATCTTCTGCCTTAAGACATGAGAGAGAGAATGAGGGGCAGAATTCTACCCTTCCCTAAAAGTCTCCAAAAGCAGATGTTTATTTGGGAGGTTTAAGATAAGAAGTGAGAGAAAGAAGTTTCTTTCATGTATATTGCCTAAGCCCTCAGGTCCCTTGGGATGGTCCTTAGGCATAAGGGTCAGAGTCAACCACACAGACTCCTGGAGTCGGGGGAAGCAGAAACAGTCTCATTTGTTGCAGGATTGAGGTGTGCCTTTATACTGTGTATCCCATTGGTCCATAACTGTGTGGGTCATGTAGTTGGCACATCTGATTGGTTGTTGTAGTCACATGCTCTGTAGTTGTTTGTCTCCGTGCATCAGGCAGGTTTCAGGGTTAGCAGATGTGCAGAAGCAACTATTGCGCATGCGTAGGCCACTGTGGCCGCCAGTGCTGACTCATTTCCTCCTACACCAGTAGGCTTTGCTGCTTCTGATTCCTCTCTCGCTCTCTGCTCTTGTCTCCTGAGTTCTATCTACCCGAACCCATGATCCATCTGGAGTTCCTCACCCCACCATCACCCACCAGGCTGGTGTGTGACCCTCACATCCACTTTTTCCATCAGTGTTCCTTTTTGCCTTTAGTGTTCTGTTCTCAAGACGCAGGCCTTCGCTCAGGGCCGCACTTCCCAGGAACACACGGGTCACCCCACTTGTTCTGCAGTGCAGGCAGCAGAGAGCCCATCTTAAGTATCAGTGGATATTTATTAACACATTAAAATGTGGGATTACGAGTAGAGTTTTGGGTCTCTGTGCCCAACTTTGGGGCTTCGTGGCCAGGCTTTTTTTTTTTTTTTTCTTTTCTCCAGGAATAAAGCCTTTTCTCTACCCTGAGATGTAGCTGAATGGCTTTGAATCATTTCTTCACACAAAGGAGTCAAACGTTTATCATCCCACATAATTCCCGAATGAGGTGCCCTGATTTCAGAGACTGAAAGTTATTCTTAAACCTCTCTTGGCTTTGGAGGTTTACCCTTCTTTCGGTTTTAAGATTAAATACTTTAAAGAGATCCCCTGTCTATCAACGAGGTACACATCAGCACCTGCCAATGATGTCTTTGCAGGCACTGAAAGCTGGTTCTAGAGCAGAGATGGTAAAAAGACGTACATTTTCCAGGGTTCAAGAAAAGTGTCCAAGAGTCAGCTCCTGGGTTTTGTCTATTAGAGTGATGGAAACTGTTTCCTGTCTTCTGCTAAGAATATCTGAAAATTCATTTCCCCCAAATTACTTCCTGATCACTATTTTAATGTTAACTTCATATCAGTTTCTCGTTCACCCCAGCCCGGCTAACTTCAAACCTCATTGCAGGGCACGAAAACCTCAGTTTTACAGAAGGATCCATAGTTTAGAACATTCTCTTGACTTTAGATACCATGCCACATAGGACCATGAATAAATGAGGTTCTGATGCAGTTTCTATCTGTCCTGCAGTCCATCCACCACTGGAGGCCCTCCGCACAGACACACAGCTCACTAGTGCCTGGGAGTTTCTGATTGTAAGTCCAGCCTTAACCAATGATTGACAGATGTAAAACTTGAGTTGCCAACCCCCTCTGCCTGAGATTAAGACAAACTCACAGCATAATGTGTACTGAGGAATCTTCCCTGGGATTCTGAAGCGTTGAGTTTGTCTAAAATTCCATCCTCACTTGGTTTCTCTTGCTTCTCCAGCCTGTCTTCTCCACTTTCGTGTCTAGTTTGCTTGGAAACATTTCTTGGAGTCAAGCCAGGGTCTTGTGTGTGCTAAACCTGGGAGCATCTCTTAAAGAAAACTCCTTGTTCATGAATCTTTTTCTCCCGCTCTGGTTCTAGGGAACTAGATCCTAGATAATGTTATCTCACTGAATCCTCACAGCTCATGCATGAAACTTACATTAAAATACTCTCATCTCATTATTCTCCTTTATAGATGTAGAAACTTAGATGCTCAGAACCGTATTGTTAAGAAAGGGGCTGAGTTGGGGTTTTGTTGTTGTTGTTCAGACAGAGCCTTACTGTGTAGGCCAGGCTGCCCTCTAACTAATGGCATGCCCAGTCATAGTTGGGGTTTAGATCAAGAATTTCATGTTCTAGATCATGACTGGTTAATTTATCATTCCTGTATAATCTTTGTGTTTGTTTGTTTGTTTTTGTTTTTTGAGACAGGGTTTCTCTGTATAGCCTTGGAACTCAACTTTGTAGACCAGGCTGGCCTCGAACTCAGAAATCCGCCTGCCTCTGCCTCCCAAGTGCTGGGATTAAAGGAGTACACCACAACCGGCCTGTATAATCTCGCACTGAATATGACTTGCTTAGGCAATGAATAGTTAGAAAGTTTCTACTTTGTATCATGTATTGTGGGCAAATACTATACAAAACACTGGCTAATTATGTTAGCTACTTTGTATCACATAGTGAGGACAAAATAGTAAGTAAAAACTCTTGAATGAATTAATTTATAAATATACAGCTGTAGACTCTCCTTTGGAGAGATGGCCATTGCATTGGTAGGTTGCTCATGCCCCAGTGGAGGTTCACAACCGATATGCTTATTGAGTAGTACTAATTGGACTCAGGGCTAGTAACAAGATTAAAAGTCAAAAAGGAATACAAATTCAGGAGGTAGAGGCACTAGGGGGAGCTAGAAGGAGTGATAGATAAGATCAATGAACACTGTATAAATGTATGAGTCTTTTGAAACATTAAAATATGTACTTATAAGTAAAAGTTATAAAGTAATGCTGTATCAGCTGTATATGGGCAGTGTAAGATACAAAATATGTATTTAAAAAATTGGTTTCAGAGAAAACAGGTTGGCATTAACAATAAAACAAAACAAAAACAGTCTCACCCACTCCTGTGTGTCTGAAATGAGATGGAATGCAGCTGAAAGAAGTTAAGTCTAGTTTCACATTTTCTACTGAGATACGTTTAATTTTGTGAGCTTCATGTGGCTTAGAGCGGTATTTGTATTGCTTGTGCTTACTAGCTGTCAACAACATGTGAGAAAGCTATCTACACGCAGCTCACTGCTCCCTTGCACACACCCTAAGACCTTGGCGAGCCTCCTTGGTGCCAATCAGCAGCCTGTGGTAATGTGAGAAGTGGTGGCATCCATGACTTTCCATCTCAGAGTCCCTCATTAAAATCCGTGCTTGGCAGAGCAGCTGGTCCCAGATCACAGACTCTGGCTTGCAGTGGGGCTCAGATAGGATGGAGACAATGAATGTATTCGGCTTGTTAATGACACTCTCAGAGGTGAGGTTCCTGGCTAGATATTTCTAGAGAAATTTGGGCCATTTATCGCACACAGAGACATCTATTCTCATATACATAAGCTCTTAGGTTTTTACTCTATAGGAATGCTGCTAATTAGCAAAACTTTTCAAAGTTTTTTTCCCCCTAGTCATTAGCTGTGTTAGTCAGAGTTTTCATTCCTGTGACCAAACATCTGGGAGAAATAATTTTAAAAAGGATGGATTTATTCAGGCTCATTGTCTCGGAGATCAGACTAGAGTCAGCTAGTTCCATTTGTCAGAGGGCAGAGATGAAGCAGGATATGGCAATGTTGGGAGTGTGACAGAGCAAAGTTGCTCCCCTCATGGCAGTCAGAAAGCCAAAATAAATAATAGAAAGAGGCTAGGATAGGATGTATCCTTCAACCACACACCCTCAGGGACTCAAGTCTTCCCACAGGTCCTGCCTTCTATAGTCCCACGGCCTTCCACCAGGCTGTTCAGATTCAAACCCATCAGTGGATTCAACCAGTGCTTAAACGAGAGCCCCCACGGTTCTACAGTCTCTGGAAACATCCTCATAGTCATACCCAAGCTTCACCAATCAGTATTAACCATCACAATGACAGAGAAGGGGGTTCTTGCTCGAATCAGGATTACTATTGGATAAGCCCAGTTTGAGCAACAGAACCAAGTTCCGAATCATACAGATTGTTTCCTGCCCTTAAACAGAATTCCTAGGATTTAATTATTATCAGAGACAATAAGGAGGAGGAGAATTGTAGTCCTAGTCCAGGATCTGGTACTTTACCATTGTCACAGTGTTTCTCGTTTGTTTACTCATTCATCCCATGATCCTTTTCCTGCAGTGGAAACTCACAACTTTGTTCCCTATTGATTGTTCTTTAAAGAGAAAAAAGCCGGTTCTGCAACTAAGAACTACTGAACTAATCAGAGGTTCCAAGCTGTCAACCATGAACAGCCTCCATCCCAAATTGCACTCAAACACCAATCCCTCTGTCTATTTTCAGGGACATGAGGCTGGAATTGGGTGCACCCAAAGCAGCATATGTGGGTAGGAGTTCTCTTATATCTTCACTTTAATGAACTCCCAGCAGAATTCTCATCTAGCAATAAAAACGCCCATCCATGATCGAAACCTCTAAAATAGGGGGTGAAAAGTTTTACTTAACATACGCTAGGAGATGCATGATCATTTTAAAACAATGTGGTCTAAACAAATTGTAAGAATACTAATGATAATGGCTTAGAATATTTTCATTCCTCTAAGGGAGTGTCTATGCAAATGTAAGACAAGTTCCATGCCTTCAGACAATGTATACTAAAAGTTCTGAAGATCTCAACTGATCAGTTGGTGCTTGCTGTGAAAAAAAAAAAAGGGTTGGTATATGGAAAACATTTTTGTGGCCTGGTGGAACCAGAGATTACTTAAAGAGAGGGGTTGGGATGGTTTAGAGATTTTAAATGAGAGATCATAACAAAGGCAGGTTAAAGAAATGGTTACCCTGGGAGACTGGGCTTTTGGCATGACAGTGATGCTATTGTTCAACATTTGGAGGCCTCATCCTGAAGGACTGCCTCTAGCCACAAGAGAGGAGGCCTCCAAGTCTAAGCCTTACAGGTTACTTCTCAGCCTGACCACTCGATTTTTCAAGCTTGATTCCAAGTAACTTGTTAAAAAAAAAAAAAAAAAAAAAGCCTTTTAAGGCTGAAATCTGGCCACCCTTGAAGGCAAACTCAGGCTCTTTTACTCTTAGAAGGCATTTTGGACAAGGACCCTAGGCAGCCCTGGGTTTAAACCCTGACATAACAAGTTCCTTGGCTGAGTTATTTAAGGTCTTTGATCCATAAAATACATGTCACAATTCTTTCACCAAAATGTTGCAGTTTTAATTAGAATGTTCTCAGCAGTAAATAATATAGAAGTCAACCAAAATTGGCTTAATCATTCTGGGAAGTTTTTTACTAGCAAAGAGAGAAGTCCGGAGGTAAAGAAAGCTCCAGATAGAACACACACACACACACACACACACACACACACACACACACACACACACAC